>VDFB02268499.1:0-64595 GCA_007258455.2 Sequoia sempervirens
AATTTTCTGGTAAAAAGAATTTGTAAATTTCTATGCAAAGACTAGAAATTATAAGTTTATTAGTTTATTTTTTTAGTTCCTTTAACTCTTGTCAACAAAATATCAACACTTGAGAAAAAACAATATAATTTATACAATACATCATAGTTTCCAGGAGACTCGTATTGGTACTGGTACAGGATACTGGTATCGGTACTGGTATGTCTATTTTTGAAAATAGGAGATGAGGGTACTTGGAGACGCCAATTTTTTTAATATAATTTAATAATTTATAAATTTGCTACATTAAAACTGAAAATATCATGGCATTGAACTTTCAAAACAAGAACATTGGTAAAGTTTAACATTAAATTTAAAGTTTAAACACACAAATGTCAAAGAGTCAAAAAGTTCATACTACATATTTGATAATACACATTGAAATTTAGAAATGTTAATTCATTTTTTTTCTTTTCATATGGAAACTTGCCGAAATGTAGAGTTTTTTTTGTTTTTGTAAATGAAAATTTGAGGAGACGTCTCCAACGAGTTTTTGGTATGGGGAAACGCATCTCGCTATCTGAGACCCATCCTAGGGGTCGGAGATGCATCTTCGTGCAACTATGTGATATATCCAAGAAACTTCAATAGTATATTTCCCAATTTTGGAAAGTCATTTCCAATGGACATACAAATATGCTAAGAAGCTTCATCTAATGTCTCCTTATGTCTAGACATCCACATATGCATCTCTGAGACATGCATTTTTGATACAGGATATGAGTGTTGAACATATGTTGTCATTGATGTCAAAGGTGTGATGTTAAAGGTGTGATGTCAAATGTGTTGGCTAAAGGGTATGTAGATCACTGAGAATTAAATGTAATTTAGTGATCCACAGGGACACGTCCCCCCACCCCAATCCTCACATTTTCAAGACGAGGAAGTCCTCGGGACATGGGGATAGGTCGAGGATGTCCCCCCGCTGTACACCCACCGCCACCGGTATGCCGGGATGTCTCTGGGACGTCCCGAGGATACCTAAGGGGATCCAAGTCCTGGGGCGTCTGGGCATTCCCAGCAGGCATCCCCAAAGAGTGATTACTAAATTCTTTTTCTGGGGAGCCCTAATGGCAAAGTGGACCCTACCTCATCCTCATGACACCAACTACTAGGTGAAGAGAAGAAAAAGTGAGTGTAGGAAAGGAGTGAAGATTGAGTGTTACTGAGGTAAAGAGGGGTGACAAAGAGGCACAGAAAAGAAAGGAGGTTGCATCCAGCAGAAGCTTTTCAGCAAGCTGAGTGAGTTTCTATTGTTGTTTTTCTTCTTCTTTTTGATTTTCAAGGTTTTCATTTTGAAAATCTAATTTGATGTTGAATCTTGATGACAAAATGAAAAATGAACAATAAACATTGAAATGAATCTATGAATATGCATTTGTAGCCATGTTTATGCAATTATAATATAACATTTAAATTTTATTTTCAAATTTGTTAAACTAGGCACTTATAGAATTTATATTGTTTATTGCATTGTCACAATGAGCTCTCATGACATGAGTCAGGATGAGGCAGAGGTTCCTAGTGAAACTGAATCTGAATATGAACTTGAGGCCGAGGGGGGTGACCATGGGGCTGAGCCTTAAGCCCAAACTAGTGCCATGGCAAGTGCAACAAGTAGTATAGAGTGCCCCTCCACATTATTGGTAGAGTATGTTAGGGGTCCTTTTGATCATAAGTCTCCTCTTGGACAGTTTGCAACAAAATTACCAAGCAAGCCAGGGACATCCGATGGCACAAGGAAGTGGAAGTGCCACTTTTGTGATCTAGAATGGTATGACAGCATTACTAGAGTTAATGCACACCTTTTTATTCGAGGAAAAGATGTGGAGAAATGTTCTTTTTTGGTGAAACTGGAAAACCTCAAATACAAAGTTGAGATAAATAAGATATGGGTGTTCCTGATGACAGTGCAACTACACCTATGCCTACTACTTTGTCTTGTAGGGAACATGTTCAGTAGAGCCAGCCACAGAGTTCTAGTCATACTTTGCAGACAAGAGTAGGAGTGATGCCAAGCTCTTCTTTTAGTGCCCATGTAGGAGAGGGTAAGGGGAAACACAAATTGCAAAGTAACCCCATAGCTCATTTGTTCAATGTGCAGTTGAAGGACGAGATAGATAATGCCATTGGAAAGTTCTTCTTTGCCAATGGCATCCCATTTCATGTAGCTCGATCTCCTTATTATAGGGAGATGATGTCGATGGTAGCAAGGGGAGGACCATCATATGTGCCACTAGGTGAGACAAAATTGAGGACCACGATCTTGGATAAGAACTATTCCAAGATCGATGTGTTGATGGAAAAAATGAAGGAATGTTGGGTGAAGACTAGATGCAGTATAGTCATGGATGGGTGGACGGACATTAGCCATCGTCCACTCATCAATATCATGGTTACATGTATAGAGGGCCCATACTTTCTTAAGGCAGTTGATTGTACAAGGCATCGCAAAGATGTTGATTTTTAGTTTCAAGTCCTCAAGGAGGCTATTGAGGAGGTTGGGCCACAAAATGTGGTCCAAGTAGTGACAGATGCAGCACATGTGTGCAAAGCTGCGGGGAAACTTGTTGAGGTAGATTACAGACACATTTGGTGGACTCCATATTGTGTGCATGCCATGAACAATGCACTCAAGGACATGGGGAAGATTGAGTGGATCAGAGCAATGGTCAATGATGCTAGAATGTGCAGATGTTTATCTGCAACCACCACGCTTCACATGCACCCTTTAGGAGCTTCTCTAAGGAGTATAGTGAAGAGTGATGTGTTTTGGAGTGATACAAAATATATAGTCTCCATCATTGCTCTAGTTTTCCAAGTCATCAGATATGGGGATGCTGATGCACTTAACCTTGGAGAGGTGTATGAGTGCATTGATTCTATGCTTGATCGAATGAGGGTTGTAGTGAGAGAGGACCCCACATTAGCATTCTACAATGAGCACATTCAGCCAATCATTCATCGGAGATGGGAGAAGCTCAACACTCCCTTGCACATGGCTTCCTATGCATTAAATCCTAAGTGGTACAAGACTAGGCCTGGTAGAGTTACACCAATACAAGATGTTGAGGTGAAGGCAGGGTTCTTTAGGGCTATTGAAAAGATGTATGATCCTATAGATGCCAACATGATTTGCACTGAGTGGACCAAATTTGCCACTCTTAGGGGTTATTCTAATGCAGACATGATGGATATGGCAATTATGGCACAAGGAAACCCAATTTTGTGGTGGAATTGTCATGGATCGAAATCTTTGACTACCACTCTAGTCTCTAGCCATTTGATTGCTATCTTAGGTTTCCAGTTCTTCAATTGCTGAGAGGAACTGGCCTACCTATAGCTTCATCTACTCTCTTAAGAGGAACAAACTTACCTCTAGGAGAGCAAAGAAGCTTGTGGTTGTACATAGTGCTTTGCATCTCATTGACCGCAAAACACTTGTTTACAAAGACAGTCCAATAGAACGATGGGATGTAGAGCCAGAAGAGCCAGCACAGCTTGATGAGGATGCTACAACTTCAAATGCAAGGCTGGTTGGTATTAGTTTGGTGGAGCTTGACCATGAGGAGTCCGTTGTCGTTTCAATTCGCACCTCTGGAGTGCGTATTGGAAACGAACAGCTATGCATAGATAAATTGCTCTTCAAATTAGGAGGGGAAGCTCCCTCTTTTGCTGATTTTGCATAAAAAGTAAAGTAAACTAAATTCCTATCTTTTTATCTCAACTGAGAGCACAAGGTTTATAAAACTCTTTGTGTTGCAGCTGAGGTTTTCTCTAGTTTCGTAATCTCAACTACAACTAGGCCTAAACTTAAAATGCTTCTATCTCCTCAGGTAAATTCATAGCGAGAGGATTTAGAAGTAACGGGGAGTGATTTGGCTAACTTAGACAAACTTGTTCTCAGAACTCATCCAAATGCTCTTTCATATTTGTGCTGAAATAGAGTTTATAAAAGTAAAACATCAAACGATAAGCTAGATCTCAGGATTCCCTCAAAGGCTCATTGCTCTTTTCAAGGTGTAGGCTGAAATAAAGATTATAAGAAACAACATCAAACGAGACGCTTAATCTCCAAATTCCCTCGAAGGCTCATTGCTCTTTTCGAGGTGTAGATTGAAACAAAGATTATAGACACAACAAATATTGAAAGACCTTGAAACTTTGGATCAAAGACTCATTGCTCTTTTGATTTATTTTCTCAATCTCAATCAAAGATTACACTTTTGGGACAGAAAATCGTATGAAAGAGGACAATCATACAAGATACAATCAACCAAATACACTTCAACAAAGATTGAACGCAAGTACATGAACAACAAGAAAGCAAGCAAACAGCTCAGTGTTTTGTTATCACAAGTATGGTTCAAGAACATATACTAAGTAACAAAATCAAAGGCTCTCAGGCTCAGCGTTTTGTTACAATGAAGTACGGTTAAAATACAATGAGCAAGGTTGCTCTTATTTATAGACACTCAAAAGAGTAGTGAACCCTAAAATCTCCTTGAGTTAACATTCAATTCTTGCCAATCAACAAGATTTATTCCTATGTCTAAACAAAGGTAACTAATAGTTAACTAGAAAGACTACTTCAGTTAACTAATTCTAAAACTAAAACTAACTCCAACTGTACAAAGGTGTCTCCAAAAATAGACATGCATGAAAGGTGGGGCAACGAGTTAACTTGGAAAAGGCGTCAAGTTAACTGTTGTGTCAAATGCAATCTTTGGAAAAGGTGGGACATCCTAACTGGTAGTTCACTGGTTGCTATCTCGAGCAATCATCTCCTCCAAGAAATTGTTAACTGCCTCATCATCTGGAGATCATCACATGCCTCAACTATTAGTTTACTGCTCGTCAGCAACTTGAGCAATCCTGGAAATATTTGCAAACTTCAACTGGGAGTTCACTGATTGGTAACTTTGGTGGCTCTGTAACTGGAGTGATGACCTCTGTTTCTTCTGCAGCTTTATGCTTCTGACGCTTTTCTTGATTTTTCTCAATGGAAGAGCGTTGCATGATGAAATCGCAAAGTTTGACTGTGAACACTCTAGCTGTGAGAAATGCTCATGAACTTGTTGCACACCCAGAGTTCCAATGGTATTCAATCCTCTAAACTGGCCTTCAAAGGCTGTCAGATATACGAGGTATGAAACCATATGGAATCCGTGAAATTTGAGTGTCTACGCCTATCAATTTGTCCAAATCAACCCCTGGATGTGCTTGATGTAAATCAGTGCCAGTTGTCTTCAGGAAATCATGAAGCAAGACCGATTTGGTCTTGAATTCAACTTGAGAGAATTGCATTCTAAAAATCTAGAAGAATGACTAGGCACACGACACTATTTGAACAACTTTTTCTGCAGAGGCTAAAAATAGCTTCGTCGAGGGGTAGTTTTTTACGAAATTTTTTGAAACATGGGTCTTGTTGAAAATTTCTTTTTGAACTAACCCAGAACGTCAAATTTTCGAAAAGATGGCTTTTTCTTAGACATGCAACAACCCCTCAGAGGCAAAAGCTGCGAGGCACTTTTTTCCTGAAAAATTCTAACACATGGGTTTTGTAGGTGCCCTTGTGTTAAGCAAACCCAAAATGTCAGTTTTTGAAAAAGGAGTTTTTTTGCAAAAACCCTAAAAACTGGGGGCAACGGGGCAACTTTTCCAAAAAATTCTAGCACGTGGGTTTTGTGGCCAATGCTATGCTAAAAGAACCCAGAAGGTCAAATCTGTGAGAAAATAGAGTTTGCTTGGACATGCAAGAAAACCTAAGACAAAAGTAAAAGAATTTGGGGGAAAAAGCTGGAGATTAAGAACTGTTGTCTTTGAAAAATGATGTCTGGAGGTATGAAGTCTTGAAAAACGTCCTTTTGTGCAACCTGTTCTTGAAAGTATGAAGAACGTTGAAAACCTTCGTCGTTTGATCCTTCAAATGCCGTAAAGAATGAAATTTTATGTTAGGCGTTTGGAGTCAACCTACAGAAATAATGAATAAAGATGCCTAGATGCTTGTTAAATAGCAATTTGGAGATGGAAGCATCAGTTAGGGCGTTCAAAACCCTGATTGAGGAGTCAACTTGTGTGATTGAGTGTTAATTGGAAGTTTTCCCCAAATTTTGGGACCCCTAGGCATGAGGACGCCTTCAAAAACTGTAACTCAAGTCAAACTGGGCCCACTTTGACTTTAGGCATCCAAGTTTCACCAGTGTTAGAATATTTTTGAAGAATTTCATCTCTTTCTATGATGAACTACCTCTATTTGATCCTGAATTTTGGTCGCCTGATTGATCCTCAGGCCTGGCTAACAAATTCACTGCGAAGTTGGATCAACTCTAAAGAGATGTTACTGGAAGCAACAAACCCAAAAAATGACTTCTGGTGGCTTGAATTCTTGGGCACCTTTTCCTAGAAGACTACTTTTTATTGCTAGACTTCAATTTTTTTGGATGATTTTCAATTTCCTCTATTTGACCTCTCGTGCTTTGAACTGCAATTGTCGGTGATTGGCGATTCCCACAATTTGGATGTTGAAACCATTGCGAAGCTAGAAGAATCCTAGAAAGGATGATTGGTTGTGCAAGCTCTGAGAGATGATTCAAGGGGTTCAAATGCCTAGGCACCCCTAGCCTGCAGGGGCACTTTTGTGCTTCTAAGACAATTTTCACCTTGTAACCCTTCACGAAATGCTTCAGTTTGGTCTTCGTCACCGGATGTTTGATTGCACTAATATATATGTTGACGGACTCGTCACGAAGATTGATCAAATCTGAGGAGGTCTCCTTGGAAGCTACGAAGCACGAAAGCTGCATCTGGTTGCCCAAAAGGTTGGGCGCCTTTTTCTAGAAGGGTGCATTTTCCTACTTAGCCAATTCTCCACATTTTTCAACTTGCCTTGACTTTCAGCGTTTCCCGCTTGATCTTCGTTTGTGAGTGTTTGATAGGTCCTGTGAGCTGGCAGCTAGATTCGTCGCAAAGCTGGAAGGATTCTGAGCAGATGCCTTGGAGAAGATAGCTGCTAAAAACTTCATCTGGGTGCTCAAAAGGCTGGGCGCCCCTGGCCTACAGGGGTGCAATTGCTTTGATGTTCATCAATTTATCCTCCGTTTCACATGCTCATTTGATCAACAACTACAACCGTTTGATATGTTCTTTGAGTTGGCAAATAGATTCATTGCGAAGCTAGGCTGAATCTGGGAAGATCATCTAGAGATGGCTAGCCCAAACTTTGAATTCTGAGTAGTTTCTTTTCTAGGCGCCCCTGGCCTACAAGGGTGCATTTTCCTTGATAAACTGCCATTTTCAGATGTTTCTCATTTTCAGCATCTTCTGCTTGATCTTCGTTCACCAGTGTTTGATGAACCTGTTGAACTAGCTTGGTGATCCATCGGAAAGCTTGCAAAATTCTGAAGAGCATGATAGGTTTTGCAAATCTTAACAACTGTATTTGATCCCTTGAATTTATGGGCGCCCCTGGCTAGCAGGGGTGCATTTTGGCTCCAGAGTTAGTCATTTTTGATGATTATCATCCTTCTTGAGCTTCGCGTTCACTCGTCGAATGCATTGACCGCGATCACTGTCCGTCGGCTGCGCTTGTTGTCTACGTGCAAAACCAACACTAGCCGTTCACGTGTTTGTCGATTGTGTCGTCGCCACTGCTGATGTGTTGACTGTGTTCGTCGTTGCGCATGCATGATCTACAAAGCTTCCAACATTCCAGACTTAGTTTTTTTTTTTTTGCATTTTTCAACTTTTTGAAATTCCCTTTTGTCGTTGAGCATCTTTCTCCATAGATTCTTTTGTACACGTTTGAAGCATAGATCTTGATACTTGGTACTGGCCATCTGCCATTGTTGACCTCAGAGGTCCTGACTTTTCTCCTAAAAAAGTGAAATAGACCCACTAGAGCAAAACTGAACTTTTCGTGATTCTGACTAGACCAGTGTGATCGTGATGAGGAATAAGCCAATCAAAATCATTTTGAGTCATTCCAAATAAGGTCCTATTTTTAGGGTTTTTCTAAAAACAGGGACCTGAAACCCTAATTTTCAAAATTTGCAAGTATCCACTTGACCATAAACCCACAAAAAGCCCATGCTTCGTTTGACCTAAAATTGACTTTTAACGACAATTTTACAAGATTTAGACCATTTTACCAAAATGCCTTATTGAAGCAAAAAATTGATTTTGGGTACAACAGAGTCCAATAGTTCCAGTGATGAGAAGTTTAGGGATGATTAGAGGCCTCCCTTCACTACCTTTTGACATTTTGTACTTATTTTGATATCATGCTACTCATTGTAATCATCTTTATGAGATTTTGGATATAATAGAAATCTCCAATTTGACATTTTGGTTTGTCAAATTTTATTTAGTATTCAAGTATTTAAAATTTTAATATTTAGTATTTGCAATTTTGCTATTTTACTAATTTGTCAAAGTTTCATTTGAAATGTAATTCTTATACATCTTTTTATAACTAGTTTTTCAAGTACTATATGTATATCAGTGTCGCCCCCACGCCGTCGTAATCCCGCTGTCCCCAAACTTAGACCCTTGGTCCCCCACCTTTGCATCCCCCCATCAGGAAACTCCATGGAACATTGATTTAATTAGTTATGTCATGTCATGTCTAAGCATTTGAATTCTGGAAGTACTATAAAAAGTTTTGTGATCAGTTGCAGAATGTTAATGTTATCATTATTGAGAAAAAGGTAATTTGTGAATCAATTAACATTCGTTTGTTCCTGAATAAGAATGGTACATTCCTTCCAAGTTTCATTATGTCGGACTGAAACTACTCCTATTTCTCGGCTGTCAACGTATTAGTCTTAACTTTGGTATTTTGGTTTGTCGCCTAGATACGTTGGCTCTCCATTAATTCATCATTATTATATTTTTTCTTTGTTATAAATATATATATTCACAGGACCGTATCCTTTTGGCATCTGCCAACTAGTCCGTGCACCTTCTCTATTCTTCCATTTCTCCATACTTGCATACTGCATCTTTGCTTTGTGATGAAGTCAAAAATTTGTTTTCTAATAGTGTTGTGGTGCGTTATTCCAAATTTCACCAGCAGTTTTAAGAATTTGTTCACTGATCTGAAAGCAAATAATCTAATTAGCGTCTCCTCATCCAAAGACATCATTCTCTTAATGACCAGCTATATCTGTAATGCAACATAGGCCACTGATGTGTGAAGTATGTGTAGCCTTCATCCTTTAAACCTGCCTTCTACGCATCCCCGTTTGGTAACCCATCGCTGTAGCAGTGTGTGGACTGTGGAGGGTGTAAAAAGTTAAATAATGTCCCTGATACCATTCGCAGCTGAAGTATTCAGGCTCTAGAAGGGTGTAAAAGTTTTAAATAACCTTCCTGATTCCGCTGGCAACCTGTCACACCTGCCGTTCTTGAAAATAGAATGTGGTAGCATTTTAAATAATCTCTCGGACTCCATTGTCAGCCTGCCTCAGCCGCAGTGTTTGAACATAATAGGAAGTTTTAAAAGAAAATTTGTAAATAACTTTCCTGGTTCCTTTGGCGTCATCTTACAATTGCATTTGCTTGAAAGTTTCTAAAGCCTTTTTAATAAATCTATCTTGTTCATGTCCTGCATTTGCTTGAAATTGAGATGCCTGTTTTTCTTCCATTTACCTCGGCCTTGGGTTTTTTGTTTCATTGCCTCATCTTCGTCATCGTCGTTAAATAAGTATGCAACATCAGTATATACTTGGTAGCTAACCCCAGCTACATTTTCGGGCCCTTTTTCCTTAACAACCACAGTGTCAGCAAGGAGCGATGAGTAATTTTGTGTTTTGGAGTTACCAGTCTGCAACTGCAAATTCTGAACCCCAAGTGATACATTAAAATCCACTTTGTGCATATCCTGCAATCATTGCATTCCTTGAGATCACATTTCTTGGAGGCATTCTGCCAACACTCACGCGCCCCCTCTGCACTGTAAAAATAAAAAATAAAAAAGAGAAGGAATGTCGTGGAAAGCAGATGGTAGGGCTCATTTTGCTGTCAGGGTTCCTCTCTGCACGTGGAAACCTATAAAGGAATATTGGTGGCTTTCCGACGTCTGTATCTATCTTAGTCGTTCATCTTTTCCGTCATTTTCTGTTTTTTTCTTATTTGTTTTGTTGTTTCCCCTGCCACGTTTGATTACCGTTCCTCCAAACTTCTCCTCGCTGGCAACGTCCTATCACTTCTCCAGTTTAATGAGCAGCAGCTGGAAATTAAGGTTTCACGAGAATTTTAGAGTATCATTAGTAAAATAAAGATCACGGTCAAGATCCTAACCATCGCAATTCTATTGCATTTTTTTTAATTCAACCTTAGAGTTTATATTAATGACAATTGAAATCACGAGTTCCAAGATTAAGTAAACCCAAGTGAATAAGTAAATCATTGCTGCTCTCGTCAATTATTTTAGGCGGCAAATAAATATTTCAATTTCACTATTATGGGAGTGACGCAGAAAAATACCAATTTAAATGGGCTCCACCAATCTCAATCACCTTAGTTTTGATAAGGTTCACTCACTTTAGTTTTTATAAGCTTCTTAGTTTAATCCTCACCTGAGAATGCATTCCCCTCTCCCATGGATAAAGAACATGCCAACTGTGTAAATAAAAGTTTGTAACAAAAGTTTAAGATTTGGCATACCTGTTTTTAGTAAAGGAGATCTCATTTCTTTTTGTTATTTTAGTCTTCTTTCATAAAGATAAGTATTAATTAGATAAGGAAAATGTATTATCTTCCTTACTTTAAGGTAAAAGTAAATATATAAATGTATGAAATAATTTATTAATTATTGTCATTTTAGTCTTCTTTATATTTTATAAAGATAAGCATTAATTAGATAAGGAAAAAAAATATATATATAGATATATTATCTTCCTTACTTTAGGTCTTCTTAAAGTAAATAAATAAATATATGAAATAATTTATTAATTATAAAAGAAAGCCACTATTATTGTTTTAAATTATTTCTTGAGGTAAAAAGAACATTTGTACTTGAAAAGAATACCTTTATAAATGTATTGTATAGGCTAAAGTTAATCAGTTAATAGCAACATAAAATGCTTTGATGTTAATATAGACATTTTAATCATCGTAATAGTGTTAATAAGGGACAATAAACTTAATGGTAAAATTAGTGTTATACCAAAATTTGTCGGGATATGATTAAGTTGTATATTTAATCACTATATTTGCAATGATAATGTTATAAGTGTTATATGAATATTATTCATATTACAAGCAATGTCGGTACTATTATTTTATATAAATGCTTAGGCTAAGGGATTTGGTGAGTATCATAAATGTGTTTGGTGAGTATCAATATGGACTTCTTATTAAACGACATTATCAAGAAAGTTAATTATAATGGTGAAATAAATCGAATATTAGAATAAGAGAAATGAGAGTAACATGAGAATAATTAATAATGGATTTAATAATTCTAGATGATAAATGCTCTGTCGGGGTAGTAATAGTAATTATTTAATTGTTATCGTGCTCTCAAAGAGGATAATTTATATAGTATAGATTAGATGTACAACTTCGACCATGATAGTGTCACACTTTAATACTCATAGACAAGAGATTACCTTATTTAAGTTTTCAAAAAATATATAGTTGGGGTTTTTCTTATAGTGAAAATTTGTGGGCATGACCTATGGATAGTTATTTATTATTCTGAAGGCTCTTTGGGATTGATTCCTTATGCATGTTGTGGTTCCATGTTGATCATGCTTTTCCTCTTGTTTTGGATATAATGGGAACCCAAATGTTTAAGTTACTTCCGTGTTCGATAGTCATGGGTGGTAGGTTGTTAGGCTTCTAGAGGCGATGGGTAACCCGTTTTGGTGTTAAATTTTCCCATGTTTAAACCTTTGTGTTTTCATTGATCGTATTCCTATTTAAGTTCTCACGGGTGTACTTTGTTCTATGATTTGTTTTTCCTTAGTCATAACTGTGAGCAAGATGGTTCATGCCTCGCATGTGTATTTGTTTTGTGGTTTTTATGATTGGTACACCCTTGTTGTTGTGAGTTTTGTTTCAGAACTATTTGGAAGAGTTTCCTAAACAAGCGTTGTTGTACTTGTTTGACGTTGTTTATGTCGTTGAGTTAGCTTTTTTTGCTAAACCTTGTTTGGATGTGGATCCTTTCTTGTCATCTCCTAGCACGGGGGGTAGGCCTTCGGGGTCCACATGGTCGGGTGGAACGTGCTATGCACCCCATTGGGTTCCCAGGTCATGTTCGTGATACAGAGGCGGACACAGAGTTTCTAGAACTTCACATTGTTGAAGACTTTTCCTCAGTTTGTACCTTATTCTCCTTTAATGTAATTATTCTTGTACTTGATGTACTCTTTCCGTTGTTATAAGGGAAGCATTATGTAATGTACTATTGTATCTTTGCTGTGTTATATCTATGAAAATATGTCCCACAGTTGTATCATGGAACTATAAATTAAATTGTAATAAAACGATGAATATCTTTTCCACTCTTTTGATCATTAATAGTTGTATGTCATCATTATGTAATCTTGGTTGTTTATTCACTTTCGTTTAATAAAAGTTTATGATTCGTAATGACCGTTTCGTGTACCCCAGAGGAGGTGAATGACTTTGTAATTGCATAATTGATTTTCATGTAATGTATGTACATACTCATCGTACGCAATGTTTCGCTTTCAAAAAAAAATTATTGTGGTGTTTTGTTGTCCTTTGGGGTTAACACAGCGGGGTGTTACAACTGACATGAGATAAGGATTGTGAAATACTTGAGGCAGAAATTGTGTCATTAAGGAAGGATCTAGGAAAAGCAAATTGTCAACTAAAGTTGTAGTTTGAGAAGAGCAATGAGATCTTGGATCAGATAATAGAAAGTCAAATATCACCACATATCAAAACAGGCATTGGTTTCACTGATATATAGAAGAATAAGGTGACTGAGTAACCCATGAAGTCAGTAGATGAGAGTTTGGAAGAAAATGGCTTCGAAAGTTCAAAATCTGAACAAGTTATGACAACCAAAGAGTGCAAGTTGGTGGACGATGGATTCACTCAAGTGCACAGACAAAATAAAAGACAAGCTTCAAGAGGACAAGGATACAATACCAAGTTCAATCATTCTTCTTTTGGTTACTGTTTTAATTGCAATCAATTTGGTCATAAGGCTATGAATTGTAGGAAGACTGTGGCAAGACAAAATAACTTTGTTAGCAGAAATGTGCTTGCACCATTGTTTGATTTCAATATTATTTGTCGTAAGTGCAACAATTTTGGGCGTATTTCTAGAAACTGTAGAAGCAATTTTGTGAGTCCTATGCCGGATACAAAAGGAAATAACTCAATATGTCAAAGCGGTGAAACTGAAAAAGTTTGGAAGAAGAAACCAAAAGAACAAAGATCAAAGAAATCCATGGTGGCTCAGACTGAATTACATGCTCAAAAAGAGAAGAATCTATGGATCATTGACAACGGATGTTCAAGTCACATGACCAGAGACAAGAGAAAGTTTATGCACTTCAAGAAGTTTGGCGAAGGAGTTGTAACTCTTGGTAATAACTTAGTTGCTAAGATTACTGGTAAGGGTATTGTTGACATTTCATGCCCCCCTTAGATGACCCATTACTGATATCCGACCTGAGAGATCCTACATGGGCCATCTTGCATGAGTTTTCCTTGAAGGTTCCTAAAATTGGCTAAGTCCCAAATTTTTGGGGTTTCGAGCTGTCGCTTACTTGCTTACTTTGCATGCTTTCTCCATCACTCTTTCTCCTTCTTCTCTTCCTTCCCTTTTTTCTTCTAAGTGTTTTGGGTTTCGGCCTTCAGCCTTACCCTTTATCCCTTACCAATCCCTCCCCATTTCCTTCATGCCTTCCTCCCGAAAACTTCCGACGGTCCGAGGTCCGACCTCTGAAGTCTCACCTCTTTTGCTTTCTTCCTTCTCCTTCTCGCTTTCACTTTTTTTTCCAAATTCGGCTAAATGTCGAGTTTTCAGATGTCGGCCTTTGGCCTTCTCCTTTATCTCTTACCTTTCTTCGGTAAGAGGTAACCCTTCTCTCCGACCCTTATGGTTTCTTTGGACGTTGCGGTTTCCTCCTCTCTTCTCCCTTTGGTACGCAGTAAGCTACAGGCCCGACGCCCGATCTCCAAAGGCTCCTCATTGAAGAGAAAGATGAATATCGGAGTGAGCTAAAATGTGGTCCCTTCGACATTCCAATGGAGTTGTATCGAGGAGACATTATGATATCAGAGTGATCCATTTTGCAGTCCCTTCGACATTCTGATGGAAGGTAAGATCTCTTCATCGGAGGGAATGATGGATATCGACGGGACCTTGATGCTTGTCCCTTCGACATTCCAACGATGCTATTTTCGGAGGTCTGCACCATTTAATTCATATGCTTCCAAAGGCGATTTTTCAGGCACAACGCCACGATGATCCACGGATTGGCGCATTTTTGTTCAACGATGCCATTAATGCGAAACTACCTCCCAGCTACCAAATCTGATTTTTAGGGCTTCAAGGGCAACTTTAATGATTTCTCTAACTCCTGCAAGTGGATTTGTGGCGGCCATGCTCATTCATTACTGCTACTTTATTCCTTCTGACAATCCCTTACCCATTTCCTTGATTTCGTGGGGGATTTTGGACAACTTTCTGGCAAATGTTTATGGCAGGATGGATGGCGTGCAAGTTGGTTCTCTCCAGGCTCTCTTAGCACGGTTTTCATAAGCAAATATTTCTTTAACTGCTAACCCTAGCTAGGTTAGGGTTTGAGTGTATTTATCTGAGTTATGCTTGATCTATAAAAGCAACACTTGTATATTTTCTAAGGGTTCTTCCTCTGGCTCCTCTAAGGTTTTTCTATTGCAAACACTACATTTTTTGCATTTTGCCATTGTAAAGATTGCTTCTAAGCTTTATGTTAATGAAATTCAACTATTATCACTGGTATCCCTTGCATGTTTGAGTAAAATCCATTTACCTTCATGTTTGAGTATGTGTTTTAGTTATTTCATTGATGTATTATGCTGTTCTGAAGCAAGAAGAAACACATTTCTATCTTGGTGCATCACCTCCCTTTCATTTTCATGTTCTCCTTCTATCCCTTTTCCTCTGTGAGTTGTTAGATTAGAGTAGTAATAGGTTTCATGTGTTGGGTTAGACCAACACATTTGCACTTAGTTTAGAAGAGGAAGTCGGCCTTCTCTGGAGATTCAACCTCATTCGTGCAAGGTCCCACACGTTGAGGTTGTTTCCATTGTGTCATTAGAACACTGAACTCTTGTTCAGTAGGGTGCAATTTTATGTGACAATAAGTACTTTGAGTCTTGATGGTGGAAAGACAAAAGACTTATGATGTCCTATATGTTTCGGGTTGAAGCACAATCTTCTGAGTGTAAGTCAAATGTGTGATAAAGGCTATAATCTCTCATTTAGTGCTAAATGTTGTGAAATCAAAAAGACTGATATTGGTGAGCTAGTTGCAAAAGGAAGTAGGACTAACAGTGATGTGTATCATCCCAATAAGGTCAATGGGAAAAATTACTTTGCCATACAAAGAAAAGAGAGTTGGCACAGAAGGTTGGGACATATCAATTTTGATGATCTTGTGAGAGTTAGCTCAAAAGGAATGGTTAAGAGATATGCCAAAGATCAAGAAGCCTCCATCTATCAGTTGCAAACCATGTCATGAGGGAAAGCAAATGAAGACCAGATTTCCTACTAAGGAATATTCTACAACAAAGCCATTAGATTTGATTCATATAGATCTATGTGGACCAATGAGGACAAAGAGCATTCAAAGTGACATGTATTTTATGATGCTTATTGATGATTACTCTAGAATGACTTGGATTACCTTTTTGAAAGAGAAATCAAAAGCTTTTGAGAAGTTTAAAGCATTTAAGGAAATGGTTGAAAATGAAACCAAAAGAACAATCAAATGTTTAAGATCAGATAGATGTGGAGAGTTCACTTCCAATAGATATGATGAATTTTGTGAGATGCATGGGATCCGGAGACAATTTTATACTCCTAGAACTCCTCAGCAAAACAAAGTTGCTGAAAGGAAGAACCAGATTGTACAGGAGAGGGCTAGAACAATGTTGAGTCAAGCAAAGTTGTCGGATATGTATTGGAAAGAAGCGGTTCAAACAACAGTATATATTATCAATAGAGCTCAAATCAGATCAAAGACTAACAAAACACCATACGAACTGTGGAAAGGAAGACCTGCTTCAGTTAGGCATCTCAAAATATTTGGAAGCAAATGCTATATCAAAAGCAATGAAGAACATTTGGGTAAGTTTGATTCTAGATCTGATGAAGGTATTTTTCTTGGATATTCTATGACAAGCAAGGCATATAGATGTTATAATAAACGGTTGAGAAGGATTGTGGAAAGTGTCAATGTGAGTATTGATGAGACAATATAGTCTACTGAGCCTCCAGATGAAGAAAAGGATGATTTAATTTGCAATAATGATGAAGACTCAAAAAGTCAATCAGAGAATACACTTGCAAAGACTCCTACCAAATATGTTCAAAAGAACCATTCCAAAGATCAAATCATAGGAGATAAGGATGATGGAGTTCAAACTCGAAGAAAAATTGAGAAAGCAAATGAACAGGTACACTTTGCCTTACTATAAAAAATTGAACCAAGTTCTTATGTAGAGGCAAGCAAAGAAAAAAGTTGGTTAGATGCCATGGAGGAAGAGTTAACTCAAATTAAGAAAAATAAAACTTGGAAGTTGATTTTGAGACCTAAAGACAAAAACATCATTGGTACCAAATGGGTTTTTAGAAATAAGTTGAATGAAGATGGAAAAGTTATCTGAAACAAGGCCAAACTTGTATGCAAAGGATATGCTCAAGTTGAGGGAATTAATTTTGAGACATTTGTTTCAATAGCAAGGTTGGAAGCAATCATAATGTTTTTGGAATTATCAGCATTCAAGAATTTCAAGGTATTTCAGATGGATGTCAAATCTGCATTTTTTAATGGAGAATTAGAAAAAAAAGTCTACATTGAACAACTGGAAGGATTCTTGTGTTCAGACAAACTAGATTTTGTATGCAAGCTAAAAAAGGCTCTTTATGGACTCAAACGAGCCCCCAAAGCATGGTATTCCAGATTAGATAGATATCTGCAACAGCAAGGGTTCAGGAGAGGTAGTGCAGACAGCAACTTATACATAAAAATAGAAGGTGATCAATTACTAATTGTTGTTGCTTATGTTGATGAGATCATCTTTGGAGGTAGCAGTGATGCAATGCGCAAAGAGTTCTGAGATGCAATGCAAAAAGAGTTTGAAATGTCAATGCTTGGTGAGTTGTCTTTCTTTCTTGGTTAATAGATCTCTCGATCAAACAAAGGTGTATTCATTTCTCAAACCATATACATAAAAGAGGTGTTGAATAAATTTTAAATGGAGGAGTGCAAACCGATGAGTACACCTATGGTTACTAGGTGTAAATTGAGTAAGGATGATGAATCTGCCCCAGCTAACCAGACTTTGTATAGGTCAATGATTGGTAGTTTGTTGTATGTAACCACATCCAGACCAAATATAATGCAAGTAGTAGGGATGGTAGCTAGGTTTCAAGCAATGCCTAAGGAAACTCATGTCAAGGCAATAAAAAGGATGTTTAGATATCTGAAGGCTACAATGGATTTTGGTTTGTGGTATCCTAAGAGTGAAAACTTCACACTGACCGCATACACAAATGCAAATTTGGTTGGAAGTATAGATGACCGGAAGAGTGCAAGTGGTAGAGCTTTCTTTCTTAGTGGCAGTCTTGTATCTTGGTTGAGAAAGAAGTAGGACTCAGTATCCTTATCTACAGCAGAAGTGGAGTGCATTGCAGCAGTTTCATGTGTTGATGTTAAAAAGCAACGTCGGGCTTCTACTTCCAGCCCAGATCCGCATATTGAAGAGCAAATTAAATAATAGACTAAACGGCTATTTAATTTGCAAGACTTTGATTGATGAAGAGGTGCTTCATCATCTCACATTATTCATTGCTAACGAATTCATGAAGAGTTGCGACTTTCTTAAGGCCGACTTATTATCTTGGAGACACATCTTTTATTAATGACATTTAATAATTGTTTATTATGCTTGAGGCCGACTTCCTTATCAATCGGCGACTTTGTGAAGGTTCATGTCTTCTCATTGGTGGCTGACCTTGTGCATTTGAAGAGACACCACCCTTGAGATCTCATCATCGAATTGTATATATTGAAGGTGCCATTCGATCATTCCGATATATTCAGTTCATTGTTCACATAGTTCGATATTCTCAAGTGCGAATAAGGAGAAGAAGTGCAGATCAATATAATTGAAGGAGGTCGAATTGTTATCAGCAAGTTGCATGTTATTGATATTGTGTTAACATCAGTTTGTGGTGTTCATTCTTGGCCTTCATATCGGCCTCTTTGTAAAGGAGATATTTTGTTGACATTCAATATATAAGTGATATATTGTTGCTGGGTTTTTCTCCCTCAAGTGGAGGGTTTTCCCAGGGTATATGTTGTGTTATTGTGTCTAATTTTGAATTAAATTCTGTCTATTTAATCTAATCATAAAAACTAACATGGTATCAGAGCGGGTTTTGTGTGAAGATCCGATCAGATTTGTGGATTTCATGGAAGAATTTTAGTGATCAAATTTGTTATTTTGTCTAGTGGTCATGTTCATTACCTTTGGTCATTATTATTGCCGTTGATGGAGGCAAAGCTCAGATGCAAAATAGGGTCGGGAATCTCTGACCTTGATTGGTTGAAATAAGATCTAAAGGATCGACATTAAGATTGTTGCACGGGCAAGTTCCTGGATGTCGATATTGGGAGCAATCACGAAGGCACATCATATATGATCTGAGAGTTGCTACTTATTGGTAATCAGCTATCATGCATAACCTAGGTGTAAAGTTACAGGAGTCATCTTCATTTCCGCATCTCCTCTCTCCAATGCCTTCCTGAGATGGCTCTTGTCGGCAGTGAATCCATCCTGACATATCACCGAAAAGACCTTGCATTCCTTACGTCAGGAGCTACAAGACATCTACACTCGATCCTCTTGAACACAGAAGTGCGTTCTCTCATTATTGAGTCAAGCAAGGCACAACTCTATTATGGAGAAATCGCGATCTTCAAGGTTTTCATATGCTTGGGATCAGATCGAGATTGCGTGACTAATCTGAGAATCGAATTTCAACTCCAAGCTATAGTTGTCCAGTCGTATCACCTTTTCAGTGATTTGTGTGCAGTGCCATTGTCAGGATCATGCCTTATGGCCACTGGCTATATTATTTTTATGCACGAACCTGATATTCACATCAATGAGAATTTGATGGAAAGGTATTGAAAAGCCATGTGTGCGGCGTTGATTATGGTACTGCGTAGAGTTGCAGACATATGTGTTGTGTAAAGGAATTTCTCAGCATGGCTATTATAAGGAGAGGAGACCATATCTAATATGTCTTGCGAGCTGTATAAAAGTTAGTTTGGAAGTTACTCTGATTCTGAGTTAAGATGAACCTTTGAGAGGAGAAACAATTTTTTGTGCAATGTGAAGAATGTGGTGTACCAACAGAAAGAGATAAGTATTTTTTGTTTGTACCCTTGAAATCATTTTTTCTTCTAGGCTAAAATTCAGTTTGTTGAGTTGTATCATTTATTTGGATCATGTGTGATTAGTAAAGAGAGATTGTGGTTTCTCTTGAATTGTGTTCACTGGCATAAAGATCCTTTGAAGATTCCAATTATTCATTGCAAGTTATTCCATGCTAGTTGTGAAGATTTTTGAGTGTGACTCTGAAATAAAAGGAGAACTGCAATTTCGATTGTGATTGGTTGGTCACATCGATATCATTCTCTAATGCATGGATTGTGATAGAGCCTTGACTCTTGGAGAGGTTTGGTTCTACATGTTGACTGCATAATGCATTCAAGAAATCTGTAGTTGTGCAGATTGTCTTTTATTGTGCTGAGTTTAGCACCTCCGAGAGCAATATAGATGGAAGAAAGATATATCAGAATCAATATTATTTCTTTGTTTTGGTTTCTTTTATATTTGCTACATATTTCACTTATAGTTTGATTCTTATATATAAACTATTATTAATCCTTTAAAATGCAGGTTGAGATCAATTTGCAAAATGGCTGCAACCAAATCAATTAAGAGATAAGTACTTCATGTTCTTAATATTGTTCATGAATTCTTATATAGTCACTAATTCATGCTATAACTTGGGATAGTAAATCTTGCATGATTCTAGTCTTGATATTCTTTGGGATAGTTATAAACTGTTAGTAATCTCTCTCTAAAAACGCTTCCAGGACGGATTAAGGAGCAAGAGGGTAATGAGAGATTGCACAAAGAGGAAGAGCTTCAGGCATCTTGTGAGGAAGTCATGCCGACCGAAGAAATGATCAAGCTTGGAGTCATAGCTTGCAGCCATGGAACTGAGTTGATGGCTGGAGACATCTCTCGAAGACGAAGAACCTATTCAGGTTGTCATTGTGATCAGTTACTTCGAAGGAGTTAAAATCCGAGGATTCAAGGCTCGAGTTGAGAGCATGATCGGGAAAAAGGATTGAGGTCCTAAGATCTATCAATGATAGGATTTCACTTCCGGAGATTCTTTGTAATCTCTGAGGCAGGGATCAAGAGGGAGTTCTATGACTCACTAAGATGAAGTGAAGGTTGCAACTGCTGAGATCATAATTGCACAAGACAATCATCTAGATTTGATATTGGTAGCTCCGCAAACCTATATAGAGCGATCTGGGATGAGGTCGAGGAGGACAATCCTAAACTCTCTACAGTACCAGAGGTGTGCACTAGAAAACATTGCAGGCAATCTTGGATGAAGAGGTCAGAAGGTTGATGCAAGTACTTGAAGACTCAAAGGGAGCCTATTGAACCTGAAGAAGATGGTAAACTAGTTGATCTTGGTTCTTTATGTTGATTTATTTCTTACTGGAGAAGATCACCTCATTTTCAAATGCAAGGAGTTAGCTTCTAAATTTGAAATTAAGGATCTTGAATACATGCTTTACTTCCTTGATTTAGAAGTATGGCAAAAGCCTGATGAGATCATTCTAAGTCAAGGGAAGTATACCATTAATATTCTGAAGAAATTTGGTATGATGGATTGCAAATCCATGTCTACGCCTATGGAGACCAATTTTCAGAAGCTAAAGGAGATTGCAGCTAGTTCAGATCTGGTGGATCCTACTATGTACAGGCAATTGGATCGTTGATGTATCTAGTCAATACTAGACCAGATATTTGCTATGCAGTGAGTGCACTTAGTCAGTTCATGTGTGAACCACGGCAAATACATCTAGTTGCAGTGAAACATATCCTAAGGTACTTGCGTGGTACAGTTGGGTATGGCCTGAGATATTCTTCTGGTGTGAACTTGAAGCTGCATGGATATACTGATTCTGATTGGGCAGGGTGTGTTACTGATCGAAGAGCACCTCTAGATGTTACTTCAGTTTGGGGTTTATGATGATATCCTGGTGTAGCAGGAAGCAGTCTTTTGTGGCACTAAGTACAACAGAGGCCGAGTATATTGCAGCTTGTGTGGCAGCTCGAGAAGCAGTGTGGCTTCGGAAGCTCCTTGCAGGATTGTTTGGACAATCGATGGAGCCGACTGTCATTCATTGTGATAATCAAAGTTGTGTGAAGCTTTCTGTCAATCCTGTGTTTCATGACAGAACTAAGCATGTTGAAATCAAATACCACCATATCAAAGATATGGTATTGAGGAAAGTGATCCAGTTGAAGTACATCAGCACTGATGAGCAGACAGCAGACATTCTCACCAAGCCTCTCTCTAGGATAAAGATTGTGTACTTTCGAGACAAGCTTGGTATGGTGGAGAATGAAGCCCTAACTGAGAGGGAGTCTCAGCATCAGTGATCTTCTGTGATTTGTTAATGCATTTCTCTGTGAGAGAGATTTGAGGTGCAAGCCCTTGTTAATGCATTTCTCTCTGTGAGAGAGATTTGAGGTGAAAGCCCTTGTTTCCACCCTCTGGGAGTAGCCATGGTGGATGTCATGTGTGTGACTCCATGACATGCATCACGTGAGAGAGTCTATGATGATTTTCTTGTACTTGTGTTTTCACCCTCTGGGAGTAGCCATGGTGAATGTCACGATGAGGTGACGACATCACGTTGAGTGATGAGCGCTTATGCACATTTACCATACATGGGAGTAGCCATGATGGTTGATATCACGATGAGGTGATATGTTTATTTTCCACATGCGAGTAGCCATGATGGTTGATATCACGATGAGGTGATATGATTCCTTTCCACATGGGAGTAGCCATGATGGTTGATATCACGATGAGGTGATATGATTCCTTTCCACATATGGGAGTAGCCATTGTGGTTGACATCACGATGAGGTGATATCTCTTATGTAGCTGGAAGTATCCTCCCTAGCTGAGAGAGAGTGTTGATGTTAAAAAGCAGCGTCGGGCTTCTACTTCCAGCCCAGATCTGCATAGTGAAGAGCAAATTAAATAATAGCCTAAACGGCTATTTAATTTGCAAGACTTCGATTGATGAAGAGGTGCTTCATCATCTCGCATTTATTCATTGCTAACGAATTCATGAAGAGTTGCAACTTTCTTAAGGCCGACTTATTATCTTGGAGACATGTCTTTTATTAATGACATTTAATAATTGTTTATTATGCTTGAGGCCGACTTCCTTATCAATCGGCGACTTTGTGAAGGTTCATGTCTTCTCATTGGTGGCCGACCTTGTGCATTTGAAGAGACACCACCCTTGAGATCTCATCATCGAATTGCATATATTGAAGGTGCCATTCGATCATTCTGATATATTCAGTTCATTGTTCACATAGTTCGATATTCTCAAGTGCGAATAAGGAGAAGAAGTGCAGATCAATATAATTGAAGGAAGTCAAATTGTTATCAGCAAGTTGCATGTTATTGATATTGTGTTAACATCAGTTTGTGGTGTTCATTCTTGGCCTTCATATCAGCCTCTTTGTAAAGGAGACATTTTGTTGACATTCAATATATAAGTGATATATTGTTGTTGGGTTTTTCTCCCTCAAGTGGAGGGTTTTCCCAGGGTATATGCTGTGTTATTGTGTCTGATTTTGAATTAAATTCTGTCTATCTAATCTGATCATAAAAACTAACATCCTGTTGCACTCAAGTATTGTGGATGAAGCAAAACCTAAAGGAGATGAAAATCGAGTTTGATGAGCCCATTTCCATTTTTGTGGCAATACTAGTGCTATAAATATTTCCAAGAATTCAGTGATGCATTCAAGGACAAAACATATTGCAATTAAGCATCATTTTCTAAGAAAGAAGGTTGTAGACAAAGTGAAGTTGGAGTATATTGAGACTAAGGAGAAAATTGCACACATTTTCACAAAACCTCTTCCCAGGGAGATTTTTGAGTATGTTCAACAGAATTTACGAGTGGTTTCTCCCTCCTCTTGAATCAAGAGGAAGTACAGAGTGGGGGAATGTTGACTCCCTATCGCAAGCAATCTTGGTAGTCTTGCAAAACAATATTGTTGTCATTTGACATTGATGTCAAAGGAGGAGAAAGGAACCCAAAATGCTATATCTTTCAAGTAGCTCAAATTCTTGGGAACTTCAATTGTATCACATAGGGGGAGTTCTGGATAGGTTTGGTTTGTATTGATGTGCTAGCAGCATTTTGTTGTTTGCCATCAATGACAAAGGGGAAGATTGTTGAACATATGTTGTCATTGATGTCAAAGGTGTGATGTCAAATGTGTTGGCTAAAGGGTCTGCAAATCAGTGAGAATTATATGTAATTACTTTTGTCATGTCATGTCTAAGCATTTGAATTTCGGAAGTACTGTAACAAGTTGTGTGATTAGTTGCAGAATGTTAATGTTATCATTATTGAGAAAAAGGTAATTTGTGAAGATATGTTGCAGTATGTTTGTAATATCATCTTGTATCTATTCCAGTTGTTAGAGGTAGTTTGGAAGTGTTTGTGATAGTGTTCTGTGGTTTGTTGCTTAGAAGCAAAACATGCACTGTATTAAACTATCACTCTGTTTGGCTTTGCAATCCACCGCAGTTGAATGTTATGGCTTATCCATAATTTATCAGATTCCAAGGTTGCAAAGGTTGAGCTTCAACGGATAGAAAGTTAGAAGTGACAAAGTATTGTCTGTGTCTGTCGATTACTGTGATTGATGTCTGAGTGTTTGCACCAAAGAAGGGAAGCGTGCGCCAGCTGGAGGAAGCATGTGAAGATAAAATAGAACTAGTTTAAGACCTTGGAAGGAAGCGCATAATGAATTTGATTTAGGACCAATTTGACTACACGTTTTCATATCATTTTGTATTAAGGATGATCCTTGGCCGATATAGCTAACTGCAGATAAGGTTTAAAGGTTCTAGGCCAACATGAGATATTGTTAATATGTTGGAATGGGTATATATTGTAAATCTTTTTATGAAATGTGTGTGACTGATTCTGCATGAAAAGATATGTAAAATGATGCGTGAGTAGAAAGGAGAAGTCAAGGATGTTGAGTGAAATTGAGATATCATTAAAGGGTGTGTCTGTCTGTTAATTCAAGGCAAGATCTATATTCTTTTGTAAAGTTGATGTCTCTAAGTTGGTGCTCAATGACCATGTTATAAGGGATTGGTGTCTCTTGTGGGTTGGTGCCTGCAAATCAAAAATTGAGGAGATTGGTGTCTCTCTTTAAGGTTGCAACTCCTATGGGTTGGTGCCTACGAAATCATTGTAAGTTCTATATTTATTTTGTGAGGCTGGATTTGGAAGTAGCTCCAAGCAGCTCTTCTCACAGTGGTTTTTCTCATTCTGAGTTTCCACGTAAATCTAGTATTCTTTGTGTGGATGTGTGGATTTGTGTTGCTTAATTGCTTCATCATTAAGGAATTCAGTAATTGCTGCTTTGATGTTTTGGAGTTCATGTTAAGAGAAGTTATTAATGGTAATTAATGTTTGAAATTAGAATATACTGATTCGCCCTCCCCAACCCCACTCCCCAAAGTATATTGTGTGCCCTTCAATGAGTACCAAGGATCGGGAAACAAGTCTCCATATAAATCTGTTATAAGGATAGATTTCCCACATAACATGTCGTCTGACCTGAACTTGTGGATCTACAATGTCTATTATGCATTGATGATCTTCAGATGCTCACATATTGATTATCAGCGATTATAGGAAATAACATCGAAACAATACAATGTGAAGAGTGATCTTAAGATACTTCTGATTTGACATAAATAGGATCCACCTATTGTTTACATGGTATTTGAGTTTTCCAACTAAAGGATAGTATCTTCCTATCATGGTATAAGCGTAGCTTAGATTTGACAAGGACAGATTCCACTGAGAATGTAATGTTGCACCCATACCTTGTGAGTCTGCACTTATGTTGATACTCTCTGTACTTAAAATTTTGATGCTACTTTGTATAGAGATTTTTAATGAAGCTATAATATTTATATACTTGATTCTTAACAGCTAAAAATAGCCTATGTATTGGACTTTTCCTACATATATACAAGATCCATGAGAGAAATCATAAACCAGCAACCCATATCCTTGGCACATCAACAGTACATATCATCTTGGGGTCCAATACCCTTGTGGGGGTTGAGCTAATTCGGCTGAGTACACAAACTCTGATTAGATTTGTAAGAGGTTCAATTACATGATAAAGAAAAAAAAAATCTGGCACTGCATTTTCATCTCCTGAGACAGAATACAGTGGTTCTATCTCAATGAGAAAGTTAACCTTTCTATACAAACATTGTTAACATTCAAAATTCCATGTCAACAACCTACCTTACTCTAATGTGATAGTGAAAGATCATTCGAATCACCCATAATCCAGCATTTACTACTCTAAAACCACACAAATTGAGGTCCATCAACACTGTACATTTTAGTTGATCAAAGATCATATGTCATTAAGATGGAATATTTGTCATTAAAGACCATTCCACTAACATCATCACCAAACCTTTGAAAGAGGTCAAGTTCGTCAAGTTCAAAACTCACTTGGTAGGGAAAAATTCTCATTAGAAGGGATGATTATGTAACTCTTATCGTTTTCTGTATTTCCTAGTCAATCTCAATGGGGTGTACAGTATTAACAGTACTAATCTTGACTTGCATTGAGGGAAGTTCTTAATGAGAGGTGAAGTATTCTCACCCTTGCAATATATTTATTATCTTTCCTCTCTGAAAGTGACACTTGGAAACATCTAATGGCAGTATAGGATCGGGCATTAATATTTTGTCTATTAAGTTCCTTGCTATGCTCTTTATTGCCCTTTGTAGAGTTGGCTATTTTGCAACAAAAATACATTTGGAATATCCACTCACACCTGTTAGCTGTGGATATATAGAGATGAAAAAATTAAGGCACTTATCGTGGGTAAGGGAACCATGAACAGACTCCTTTATAACTTCATGTCTTCTTCTGTAAAGCACACATCACTATATAGACATTAGTCATTTCCCTAGTTCCAAAATTATAATGTGGATCCCACATCATGCAACAATCCTTACAGTCATAATGTTACTAGCTAGTAGGTAGCAACTTAATTATGTTTCTTGTGGACTTATAAACTTGCTTCTGAGTTATAACCCACTACCTGTGGTATGATATTTATTCAGACACCTGCATCTGCAATCTATATTGAAGCCCTTGTAAATCAATTGGCTGAAAGAGGACTGCCAATTGGTTCTTCAAAATATTGCAATCTGATCTAGTGCCATATATATCCTAACTGTTTGATCTATATATCGAAAGAAACCTTGAAAATGTCTAATGAAAGGCTATAATTGGCCTGAAATTTGGTAACTCATATCTAATGTTATTTAGTTACATTCATAAACATGGTTTGTATGACCATGACACTTCGTTGATCCTTCGTATGAAAAATCTTGCTGCAGGTGCCCAAAATAAGGACATCATGATACTTACGGGAAACTTTTAAAAGATGATCAAAGAAATTTGCGACCTGGATCAGAATATAGATCACTTCAACAACTTCCATATGCTTCAAACGAGAAAAAATAAAGTTCATATGACAATATTATGACATTTAAGTTGTCTGGGAAATCCACATTATCATGAAAGTTTGTAGCTGGCCAAATTTGTCTAGATGTATCTCTATGACAAGAACATCTCCATCATGGTCGAACTTGTCGCAGAAACAAACCCAGACAAGAACATGTCCATACATGGTCAAACTTGTCATAAACATGTCTTCCCATGGACGAATACATTCTGAAAACAACATTAGATGAAGCAAACTGCCTAGGTTGGAATACAGATCAGGTAGAATGCCATCCATTTGGTTACTAGAAAAATCATAGCTCTTTTGTATCAAAGATTAAGCATTGCTTGGTTAAAAGAAAGCCTCGGGAGGAATGTGAACAGTCAACTAGAGGTAATTTGGACACTTTCAAAAGCTCAAATTCAGTTGCAGAAAGGAAGAGCAGCTGATCATCTAGAGTGAACTCTGGAAATGTTGCATATATTCCAGTCAGTATGAAGCTGGTTAACTAAAGTTTAGAGTAGGGCAAGCTTATGAGAGTAGGGTAGATGGAACTATTAATCCTGCAGTGTTCTTGGAAGCTCCATGAGAGCAAAGTTGGCTTGTAATATTGCTATCCAATTGACATAAAGAGGCATGACTCTCATGTTTCTTCTAGGTAGGTCAGTGTTCTCTTGTTGTATGATTTTATTCTGTCTGTTGAATTTGCTAAATTGTTTGTTTCTTGCATGGTGATTTCATTTCCAGTACTTGTGCATGTGTTACAATTGCACATCAATTGACTGCAAGTATGGTTCTTGTTAACAGCTAGAAGTAAAATCGATCATATAAAAGTTGAACTGTTCAATTGTTTTCTTGCATATTGATTTCATTTCCAGTACTTGTGCAAATGTTACAATTACATGTTGATTAATTCCAAGCATCATTCTTGTTTACAAGAAGTAGGGGTAAAATCAGTCACATACAAGTCAAACCATCAGCATGCTACTTTGTTACACCATTAAATTTGTGGATGGGAAAAATCACAAACTGTTAATATCATATACAAGTGAAACTTGATTTACAGCAGTGTAGGCATGAAGGTGTACATGTATACACTGCAATTTTAGTAAGAGGTATCAACACAAGCTAAAAACTGTGGTGTACCAAAATTCCACATTATTTTAGTATAGATAGCAATTCACTTTGGGACAGAACATAAGTAATCTTATATTCAAATTGGGAAATCAGACATAGGCATAACCAGGCTGATTACAGATCACTACTATGTCTCTTTGCAATTCTTCTCCAAACTGTGTCACAGTTGCCCTCAGTTGTGGAGCAAAGGTCTCCTTATACCATACAACAAATTTGTGCAAGTTCTCCTTTCATGTCAATATGCTGTAAGTTCTCAACTTTTTGGGTTGATTATTAAGTTTGTTCATTATTCCTCTTGGACCTTGCTGTGTCCTTCCATACAAGATCCCTTGTGGACGCCTAGTAATCTTACTGGGATTCACATCAGATCATATCTCCTTAATGGGTACGGTTTTACTCCCTAAAAGTTCTACTTGTTATACTGGTTACCATTAAACAACATATATTTTAAATTGTGTGCATGCACCTCTGTCACCACCTAGTTTTGTTTGGTAGCCAACCCTCAACATTAACAGTGCCAATGTACAAGTTTCTGCCTTACTAGTTCAGTCTGACCACTTGTCTATGGGTGGAAAGTTGTTGAGCTCTGTAAATTAGTTTCCTTCTTGCTACAAAATTTGGTCCACAAATTCCTCAAGAATAAAGTATCTTGATCTGACATTATGGGCATATGCAGATTAAAGTGAACCAATTCGTGAACGAAAATTTTGTATTTTTCTTCTTGTCCAATAAAGGTCTACTATGGCAAACAAATAATCATTTCCTTTGCGTAGACTTCAGTAAACCACCTAGAAACTCTCTGGATTAAGGCCAGTTGAGACTGCTATTAGTTATTTGGTTTACCCATAAAACAAAGCATAACTCCTTGCATGAAATTGGCTACATCAACCTGCATTTTTGGACCCACAAATAATCTTTGTATGCTTGGAACACTTTTACAGACTCTGATCAGTTACCTTAGCAGCATGGGCTTTGTGAAACCATTGGACAAAATAGATTTTAAATTACATATATGTGCCTTTGATGCCACCTAGTTTTGTGGGCAACCCACCCTGACATTCCATTGCCAATTGATAAGTTTGTGGGTTAATACATCAGTCTGACCACTTGTCTATAGGTGCAAAGATGTTCACCTTTGTAATTTAGTTTCCTTCTTGCTCCACCATGTGGTAAAAACACAGTTCAAGAATCAAGTAACTCAATCTGACATTACAGAAGCAAATTAAAGTGAATCAATACATGGATGAAACTTTTTTATGGTTCTCTAAAAAAGGTCTTCTTGCATTAAATTAGGAAGCACAAATTCCTGAAACAATCTACTATGAAAACAAATAATCGTTTCCTTTGTGTAGGCCTAGGTAAACCACCTAGAATATCTTAGGATATGCCTTTCCAAGGCCAGTTGAGCACTGGTTTCAGTTAATTGGTTTACTCATAAAACAAATTGTAAACCCTTGCATGAACCTGGCAATATCAAGCTAAATTTTGGGCAAAAAAAGAGTCTTTGTAATAGTTTTAACTTTTACCAACTCTGATATGATCTTCCACCTTAGCAGGATGGACTTTGTGACCAACCTTAGGAGTAAGGTCTTCGTGCCCAATGTTGGCGTAAAAACTAACACCTCTGGAGTGCAGGTTTGTACGGACAGCTATGTACACTACGCAATGAGTGCTCTTCAAATTAGGAGGGGAAGCTCCCTCGTTGTGCTGGAATGCGTGGAAAAGAAAAGTAATCTAAATCCTATCTTTTTGTTCTCAGCTGGAAGAGGCACAAGGTTAAGAAAACCAAGAACGTTGCAGCTAAGGATTTTCTGGTTTCGCAGATCATTAACTACAACTAAGCTATCTACTTTAAATCTATCCACTTCCTCAAGAAAACAGAGCATGAGGAAATGGAGCGGGTTTGACTATCGGACGATAAACGAGTTTAGATTCTCTACTTGAAGGCAAGGTGGCGCAACTATCATCTCAATCTAAACAAGCTTTATTAGGCACAAAACAGATTTGAGAATTTACCATGACAATCTTATGAAACCCTATGTGGCATAACACTTGATCATAATAGTAAAGACTCATAAAACAGATTTATCATCACAATCTCACGAAACCCTATGTGGCATAACACTTGATCGTAATCTATGTCACGAATTCGCCGAATTTTGCCTTGAAATTGGAATTCGGCGAATTTTAAAAAAACCAATGAAATTCGTCAAAATTCGTTGAAATTCGTTAAAATTCGTAAAACGTTGAATTTATTAAAAAAAAAATCTTAAAAGGTATTTTCGTTTAGGGTTTCAGGTGAATATTTTTATAAAGACTAGAGAATATCGCGTCCATTTCCGGCGAAGTTTTCAGTCTAAAAAACGCGGAACAGGAAGGTTTTCAGTTTCGAAGCTCTCCAAGGTCGACTGAAAGGCGTTTTTTTGCAAATCGTGTTCTTTTCTGCAAATCGCGTCCTCCAGTTTGAAGCTCGTTTCTTCTATTTCTGCAAATCGTGTCCTCCAGTTTGAAGCCGCCGCCTCCAGTTTCGGGTTTCAAATCTTTTGAAGTCTTCTTTGCAACTGCAATTTGCAAGTCGAAGGTAGGCGATTTTTATTTTTTTTGTTTCAGATCTCCATGATTTATTTTTTGACGAAAAATTTAGGGTTTTTCTTAGATTTTCATAATTTTATTTAATATTGTATTATTTATTTATGTTTGCTTTCTTAATTTTTATTTTATTAAAATTAGATTTAATATTAGGGTTTGATTATTTTATTAATATTAATTATTAGATATTCATATAATATTTATATAGTTTTTATTATTTTATTAATATTAGATTTAATTCTGTGTTTATTCAGTTAGATTTAAATTAATTTTTTTAATATTTTTAATATTTTATATATATTAACTTATTAAATATTTAATATTTAATAAAATGTGGAATATTAAATATTTTATTATTTTATTTGTATTAAATTTATATTTAATATATGGAAATTTAACATTATCTCAATTTTAGTATTCAGTTTTTAAAAATTACAATAAAAAGTTAATATATATTTATTTTATGTTGTTAGTTTTAATAATTAAAATTAAAATAAAAAATTACTATATTCTTTACAAAATTACAAGTGTACATGACAATTTTTTTCATTATTTGTCTGCTCACCTACATGCTGCAGCTGTATGCAGTCATAGAATTTTATGTACGCAGTCATAGTTGTATGATGAATATTGTCTGGCATTTGCATTTATACGATTACATCATTTTCATTTGTATTATAAAACTAAAATTCATATTTTGTCTTTTAAACATACAGATTGTTACTTTATGGCTCCCAAGAAATCAACTGCCGAGGCATGGAAATATGTCACTCGCAATGGTACAAGTCTCACATGCAACAAGTGTTACAAACCTTTTACTGGAGGTTTGACAAGGGCAATGGACCATTTACTTGGTATTTCAGGGGGTGCAGGAGGAGGTGTTGAAGCATGTCCAAACGTTACCCCAGAAATGAGAGCTGCTTTAGAGAAAGAACAGTCCTCTTCAATTGTAGGAAAGATGAAGAATGCACAAAAAAAGCAAAGAATAGAAGAGGAAATGGCTCAGTCTAGACACACAGCATCTATCATGTCTTCCTCTTCCACCTTACCTAGGCATGTGGGTAAATCAAAAGAGAGTGGAACCTTGAACAGTTTTTGGAAACCAGTAGAGAAACAACAGGTGGATGATGCCTTAGCTGATTTGTTTTACTCGAGTGCAATTCCATTCAATGTTGCAAGGAATCCGCATTTTCGTAATGCAATTCAGAAAGTTGCAGAGTTTGGCAAAGGGTACACACCCCCAACTTCAGAGGCTTTTAGGACAACTCTTTTGCAGAGGTCAAAAGATAGAGTGACTGAGAAATTAGTTGATGTCAAAGCCTCTTGGAATGAAACAGGTTGCACTATATTGAGTGATGGATGGTCAGATATATGTCAAAGGCCATTGATTAATGTTTTGGTGTCTTCTCCTGATGGTGTTGTGTTTTTGAAAGTGATTGACACCATGAACCACAAAAAAACTTCTGAGTATATTTTCCAAATATTAGAGGAAGCCATTCTTGAAGTAGGGGTGGAAAATGTGGTTCAAGTTGTAACTGATAGTGCAGCAAATTGTGTGGGAGCTGGGAAACTGATTACAGAGAAGTACCCAAGAATATATTGGAGCCCATGTGCAGCCCATTGTCTCGATTTGCTGCTTCATGACTTGGCTAAATTCCCATGGGTACATGAAGCTATTCATAGAGGGAGAGCAATTGCAAATTTCATACGGAATCATCGTCTCACATTGAGTCTTTATAGGCAGCATGCATCCAAGGAGTTGTTGAGGCCTTGTGAAACAAGATTTGCATCATTTTATATCACTTTGAAAAGAGTGGTTGAAGAAAAAGCAGCTTTGAGGGCTGTTATTTGTTCCAATCAGTGGGAAAATTCTGTGCTTTCAAAAGGTCCTAAGGGGAAGAACATAGAGCAAATTATTCTAAATAGCAATTTTTGGGAAAGTGCAGCAAAAGTTTTGATTATATGTGAACCAATTGTTGACGTGCTTCGTATGGTTGATGGTGACACTCCTTGCCTTGGCATGCTTTATGAAAGCATGGACCGTTGTAAGGAATCTATTCAAAAAGCACTAAACAATGTAGAAGCAGAATACATGGAGATATGGGAGACAGTTGATTGTAGATGGAAAATGATGCACACACCTTTACATGCAGCAGCTTGTTTTTTAGAGCCTAAGTTGTTTTCTATTAATAGAAAAGGTGATTCTGAAATTATGGGAGGGCTTTTTGAAGCCATTCAAAAGCATGCATCAAATGCAACAATTTCAGCACTAATCAGAGATCAATGTTGGGAATACAAGAAAGGAGAAGGGATGTTTGGAATGGCAGCAGCCAAATATGACTTGGCACGTATACCTGGATATAGATGGTGGTTGGACTATGGAGGACAAACTCCTGAGCTACAAGAGTTTGCTGTTCGCATTTTGAGTCAGGGAGCAAGTTCATCGGCTTGTGAGAGGAACTGGAGTTGCTTTGAACACATCCATTCCAAAAAAAGGAATAAATTGTTGTCTGGAAAGTTGGGAGATCTTGTCTATGTTCGCAGCAATTTAAAATTATTCATGAACAAAGCAGCAAAGAACTCTTCCTCACAAGAAATTTTTGAAGACATAGCAATGCAAGTTGCAGATGAGCCTGACTTTCTAGATGATGAATTGAGCAGTGATACAGATGATGATGATTTAGCATCGCAGCCAAGTGCTCTTGATGACTTGGAGCTTTTTTGAAGTTCTAAAGTCTTGGTTGTTATTGTACCTTTTTGACAAAAGAACATATTCGCAAACGTGATTTCACATGTTTCTTATGGTTTATATTTTATAAATGTGTCATCTTTTTGTAATGATTTCAAATCTATTTATCAATGTTAAACTATTTAAACAATTTTATGGATATATTACTTATATTTATTAAAAAAAAAAAAAAATTTACATAAGGCGAATTTGATCCGAATTTTATACTTTTCAAATTTTTTCCTCGCCGAATTTCATCCGAATTTCATTGTTGCCGAATTCGAATTCGAATTCGAATCTTGTGACATAGATCGTAATGATAAAAGATTCACAAAACAGATTTATCTAAACTATGGGAAGAATTTACCACGCCAATCTTATGAAACCCTATGTGGCATAACACTTGATCAAGATAGTAAAGACTTCACAAAACAGATTTATCATCCCAATCGCATGAAACCCTATGTGGCATAACAATTGATCATAATGATAAAGATTCACAAAACAAAAAGAATTCACCATTACAATTGCATGAAACCCTATGTGGCATAACACTTAATCGTAATAGCGAAGACACATGAACAAATACCAAAAAGGCATGTGAGGGCAAGGTAAGCGCGACATATATTTCTCTCTCGAGCAAAGTTAATTCTGAATGAGCAAAAGCTCTTATTTATATACATCAAGGTGTAGGGAACCTAAATCACCTTGTGTTAACTCTGATCTCATGATACATGCAGATTAATTATTAAACCCCTAATGAAGTAAACTATACGATTAGCGGAAAACCACCATCGATTATGCGGTACAAATAACCTAAATGGACCATATGCAACATGCGTCCTTATTTAAAGCAAGTTATTTGGACACTACCTTGATTAATGAAACCTAACTCACATGTTGATATAATTCCAGGGCAGAGATAAGCATGTGTAAGTCAGCAAGTAATAAATGAAGGTGAGTGGCTAGCATTCGAGACTCAACCCTTGAAATTAGCGTAGGTTCCAATGATCACTCCGCGCTAACTCGGTCCTTACTTGACCAGAACTCATCGATCTCTCTGTCATCGGCACTTTGTGTCCAAAATAGATACATTTCTTTAGATCTAACGCCGCTACGTGATGGTGTGCATACATTCTTTAACATTTTCAATCGCCTTCTTGAAACTAGCTGAAATCACTGAAATGTGATCCAAAATCTCCATCAAGATATCACGAACATGCTTCTGGAACTTAGTTTGCACAGCCTCGAGATCAGCGTAGGTACCATCTTCATGAAGATAATGGCATGGGATTTGAGTGACTTTGGCGGCTCCATAAATGGAGTGATCTCTGTTCCTTTTGCAGCTTAACGCTTCATTGTCAACTGCACTGATGAAAACCTAAATTAAGACCGATTTGGTCTTGAATTCACTCTAGTTGAACCGCCTTCTGAAAAACTTGCCCGTTGACTGTGAACACGGCTATCTTCTGACAACTTCCTCGGAAAGCTAAAATGGCTCCTGGTGAGGCTAAAAATAACGTGTCGGAGGATAATTTTCACCAAAAATTCTAAGACATGGGTTTTGTCTAGAAAAGGATTCTAAGACAACCCACATCAGAATTGTGAAAAAACGCCATTTAGCTTGACATGCAAAGATTCTTCAGTCGAGAACTGCAGGGGTTTTAGAGCTTCTCGGGGCAATTTTTCTTGAGAAAATCTGGAACATGGGTTTTGTGCACAATGGAATTCTGGACAAACCCAGATGATGCAATTTTCAAAAAGACGTGATTTTATCCCACATGCAAAGAAATCTTCGGAAAAAAGCACAGAGCTTCAGAATGAAGGCTGCGGGGCAATTTTCTCGAAAAAATCTAAGACATGGGTTTTGCTGCAAATGCTGAAATATGCGAACCCAGTTGGTCAGATTCTGAAAATATGTTGAATTTCTTTGACATGCGAAGAAAGTACCTAAGGTGAGAAATAAAAGAAATAAGACAGAAGATAGAAAGTTTTGCTTGTTCTGCTTCTGAAGAATTCGCCAAACTCTATTCTGGAACTTGATGAAACCTGCATGCAAAGAAAAAATAAAGTCTGGAATCTTCTTCCTTTGCACAATCTGAATCCGTTCATACGAAGAACGCTGAATTCTGACACCTGTAGCACCTTTAGCTTGCTGCTCGCTCAAGAAGAATGTGAACTTCGAAGCTAAAGATGATGAAATAATGGACGCCATTGCTTGGTTAAATAGATTTTCATCTATGAAATTCGCATAAGGCATGGACTCCATGAAAAGTGCGCTTGGCTTGTGATTGGACCTCATTCCAGTTAACTGAAACTCAAATATGCTAAATAAATCGCCATGCATTAAGGTTTCCCTTTTCAGTCTTCAGTTAACCACTTCATGCGACTTTGACTTCAGTTTAGCAATCCATATTAAGTTTGCCATCTTCACACTTGCTTTAGATTCACAAATTTGAACTAAGGCGTCCCTTCTGATAACTAAAGTTGGCAATAAGGAATTCACCATATTTCATGCAATGAATATTCTAAAAATAGCGACCCTTTCATGACTTCAGTTGGCCTTCAAGAAGTGAATGCGCCAACTTCACATGCTAAAAATAACAACCCTTTTGGAACTTAAGTTGCTACTCTTTGTAAAATGCGTAGCTTCACTAATTATGCTTCATCAATAAAACTCTAAATATGGCGACCCTTTTGATAAGTGAAGTTAACATTCAAATGCGCCATACTTCACAAATTTATGCTTCATCAATCATGCCGTCCCTTCTAGAACTTCAGTTGACACTCAATGAAGCGCCATCTTCACACAAAATTCACAATTGCAACCAAATTCGCCATGCATGTAAACTCCAGTTGACATTCAAGAATAATCTTCAGTTAAGTGAACATGCAATCAAGTTAACTCAACATGCAAGGTAGTTAACTGAACATGCAAACTAGTTAACTCGACATGCGAACTGAAAGATCACTCAACATGCCAATATATGAACTGAAGATGACAACCCAGAAAACGTTTAGTCTAACTACAGTCAGAACTCCAGTTAAGGCGTCCATTCAACTCTCTTTCGAAAATCCAACTTTGAACTCCTAAGGCGAATTCCAGACTTAGCCAAATTTCATGAAAATTTAGGCTTAAACCTCTGCCGGGACCTCTGTTCATCCTCTGACACTGGCTGACTGACTTCTCCGATTGGCTGGCTGACAGGTGCATTGCAGAGCTAAATAAGAACTGATCAAAAGATATCCTGAGACTGGAAACCATAAAACTGACATCTGAAGGCTCAAAAATCCAAGCGCCTTTTTCAAAAGCTGCGCTTTTTCTCAGACTTAGTCAAATTTTGACTTCTGCATTTCGTACGAAGGGAAAGATAAATCTTTCATAACTTCTGTTTTACCAACTTTCAGAGCTAGATCTCAGGTTCACTGCGGAGCTGACCTCATTCTGCATAACAGCTGCAAAGGCACATTTCTCCAGAAAACATCATCTGAGGGGTGAAAAACAAGGGCGCCTTTTTCAAAAGTTGCTCTTTTTCCTTCAGACTTAGCCATTTCTGGAACTAACAAAAATAATATAGAAACTCCGACTGCAAGCTGCTGAGTCATCTTCTGATCTGACGGAGACAGGCAACAAAAAGCTGAAAGTAACACAGACACATTGAATATTTGATATCATCAAAAAGAAAGCATTAAAGGCTTGAAAAGCTTAGGCGCCTTTCTCAAAATGTGCTCTTTTGCTTTTTCTTTGATATTTTGACTAAGATTTGACCCCCGGTTTGACCTCAGGTTCAGGCACTTCTGCAACTCAGATTCACCCACTGACGGATGCGTCGCGAAGCTCGAACAAAAGTGAGACAAACATCTTGGGTGGCATTTAGTCAAAAACCTACATTTGGTACCTCAAAAAGATGGGCGCCTTTCTCAAAAGCTGCGCTTTTCTCCAGTGTTAGTCAATTCTCGTCTTCGCCTCGTTTTGCACTGTATCTTCCACAACTTGCTCGAAACAGGTCCGTTTGACAGGCTTGATAGCTCATTGCGAAGCTGACGTGATGCCGGACAAATGTCTGCTGGAGGTGACGAACCCTAAAAACAGGATCTGAACCCCTAAAAGATAGGGCGCCCTTTTAAAAATGTGCTCCCCTCTCCAGAGATAGAAAATTTTGACGATTTTCCTTCAGATTTTCACTTTTCTCAAATTTCTTCAGTAACAAACTGACATGACACTAACACCAACTCTATATTTAAAAACCCCAAAAACGACCTTCTGACATCACTTTAACAAGATTAAGACTCAATTAAGCAAAATGCCTTAGTGAAGCAAAAATTTTGTTTTTGGGTACAACACCCAACAAGATAGCAACCTTTGTACAGAGTGTTTTATATGATTGGCCTCTAATATGGGGGAAAAAAAGGTCCATAGTACTGGAAAAAATATGTTAAATTGCTTATTTAAAAAACATAACAATTCTTAAAAAAAATGCAGACAATTGTAATAACATCGAAATTATTACCATCATTGTTAATTTTTATGTGATCAGATTAATTGCACAGAAAATAATTCAAAATCAGAGATAATAACACAGCATATACCCTGGGAAAACCCTCCTCTTGAGGGAGAAAAACCCAGCAACAAAGATCTCTCTTATATTTGATGTAACAGTGGCAAGTTTACAAATCACAATGAGGTCTAACACAAGACGAATATACAGCACCTAGCAAAATAGAATGACAGATGGCAATCTGCTAAATCACACCCGGCAATGACAGAATACAGATCTGGCAATATTCGCATTAACCAATGGTTCACAACCTGCTGTAAGGAGTTCACACTGTCATGAAGCTTTGCACTGGAGTGTCTTCAAACTGAATGATCTCCACGCTTTATAAAGTTCGCACTAAGTAGAGTCATAGCACTGTATATGATCACCCTGTTTCTTGAATTCGCACTTAAAATATTCGCACTTGATGATATGTACGCACTTTAAGATATATTCGCCCTTGATGATACAGAACAGATATGGATAACCGAACTCAGCTAGTGTTATTACAATGGACGAATCAAGGAGTATATGTACAAGAGAATGAGAGAGACGCCTCTCTTAAAATCCTTCATGTCGGCCTCTAATGATAGTCGGCCTCAAATAAATATTAAATATCTTCTAATGAATTTCGAATTCTTTTATGTCGGCCAAATAACAATAAACATGAATTAAGTGTCTTCTTGATAACGGATCAAGATGAATTCGTATCTTCATATGTCGGCCCATACAAAGTGAAGATAAACGATAACAATAAATATAAATTGAATAGCCAACGGCTATCATTCAATTTATGTTTCCACGAAGGAGCTGAGCTGGAAGGAGCTACCGAAGCTGCTATATCATTAACACTCCCTCTCAGCTAGGGAGAGAACTTCCAGCTGCATAAAATGAATCATCTCCATATGAGGTCCATCGGCCATCATTGCCTGCAATCAGATATAAAGAGAGAAATATCACCTCAATGTGATATTAGATATCGTCTCGATATCAATCATCAAATGGTAAGTACTAGTGTTCATCACTTGCGTGATGTTGTCACCTCAATGTGACTTTCACCATGGCTCTCCCAGAGGGTGAAACACAAGTACAAGAGGATCATCAACTCTCTCGCGTGATGTTGTCATGGAGTCACACACATGACATCCACCATGACTCAGCTCAGAGGGTGGAAACGAGGGCTTTCACCTCAAATTCTTCCGTCACAGAAGAAAGTGCAAAAGTACAAGTGTTCATCACTTGCGTGATGTTGTCACCTCTAGTGACTTTCACCATGACTCTCTTAGAGGGTGAAACACAAGTACAACATATGTCATGGAGTCGCACACATGACATCCACCATGACTCACTCAGAGGGTGGAAACGAGGGCTTTCACCTCAAATTCTTCCGGCACAGGAGAAAATGCATTAACAAGGATTTCACCTCAACTTCTCTCGAGAAGAACTCATTAAACAAGACTCACCGATAATCGAGACTCATACTATCCAAAATTTGGATTCTCCACCATACCAAGCTTGTCTGGTATACAAACTTTATCCCTCGAGAAGCTTGGTGAGTATCTACAAATCTACTCATCATACGTACCTCAAGCATACCGCCTTCCGCGTTCCATATCTACGATATAGTGGTATTGATCTCAACATGCTTGGTTCTATCATGGAAACATGATTGACTTTCACACAACTCTGATTATCACAATGAATAATGGTAGGCTCCATTGATTGTCCAAACAATCCTGCAAGGAGCTTACGAGGCCACACTGCTTCCCGAGTTGCCATGCAAGTTGCAATGTACTCAGCCTCTGCTGTACTCAATGCTACAGAAGACTGCTTCCTGCTGCACCAGGAAATCATAGCAGAACCCAAACTGAAGCAACAATCAGAGGTGCTCTTCCGATCTGAGACACAACCTGCCCAATCAAAATCAGTGAAATCAAGTAACTCCAAGTTTGCATCTGAAGTATACTTCAACCCATATCCAACTGTGCCATGCAAGTGTCTCAGGATATGTTTAGCTGCAACAAGATGTATCTGTCTTGGATCACACATAGACTAGCTAAGTGCACTCAATGCATAGCAAATATCAGGTCTAGTGTTAACTAGATACATCAAGGATCCAATCAGCTGTCTATACAATGTAGGATCCACCAAATCTGAACTAGCTGCAGCCTCCATAGATGTAGACATGGATTTGCAATTCATCACGCCAAATCTCTTCAACAATGGTGTACTTCCCTTGACTTAGAATCATACCATCTGGTTTCTGCCAAACTTCTAAGCCAAGGAAGTAATGCATGAGCCCAAGGTCCTTCATCTCAAATTCAAAAGTCAATTCCTTGAAGTAGAGATTTGGATCAGCATCATTCTTCAAGAACCCAACTTGATAGGTACTGATCAATCCTTTCGTACCATGCACGAGGAGCCTACTTAAGACCATACAAGGCCTTCTTCAGCTTGAAAACATGTGACTCCTCCCATGTACCTCGAAATAGTGAGCAACAGGAGCAATGTAATCAACTCCCTCTTTCTGAGAAAACCCACGAGCCACAAATCTTGCCTTGTACTTCTCAATGCTCCCATCTGCATTTCTAAGTATTTGCATCAATCTTCTGACTTCATCATCTAAGATTGCCTGCAACGCTTGCCTTAGAGAAATGGATTCCAACATACACTTTTGTAGAGATATAGGGTTGTCCTCTTCGACCTCATCCCAGAACACTCTATTTTATTCTCAGCAAGTCATAGAACTCCCTCTGAAGGTTAAATCTTCCTTTTCAAAGAGATGTCTTCAGCCATCCACTCGATCCCATGGCTGCATGATGTGTCTCCATACTTCAACCTACAGAATGCATCAAGCTCTTCTTGAAAGCAATCTCTTACACTTCTTGGTATGTCATGAAAGCATTAATAGGAGATTACTAATAGTTCATGGAACTCAACTATCTCGAAGAGAAGTACCATTGCTAGAAGCATACATAATTGACTATCTCAGTGTTATAGCATGAATTAATAATTACATAACAAATTCATGAACACCATGCAATACTTATCTCATCGAAATCAGGATCTCCTTAAGTAATCCCAAATAATAAATTCATCATTCATCTTCGTTGATTCTGACATGTCTTTCTTCCATCTTTACTGTTCTTGGGAGAGCTAATCTCAGAATAACAAAAGACAATCTACACAGATTTCATTAGGCAGTCAGCACAGTTCATGCATATAGAAAATCAATCATAATTGTAATTTTAATTTTCCTTTTATTTCAGAGTCACACTCAGAAATTAGCATGAAACAACTTGCAATGAATAATTGTTAATTCTAAAGAATCTTATCCCAATGATCACTATTTACTGGTCACACGCAATCCAAGCAAATGATGTCAGATTTGCACAATTCAACAAACAGAAATTCATCCCAAATTTAAAAATATAAACAAAGATACTTATCTCTTTATTAATCTTCCTTGCATTCACCAAGGATTCAGATCTGCTCAAGCTTCTTCCAAGTAGATAGGTTCAGATAGAACTTCAACAACATACTTATTAGAGCCCGCACAGAAATCACAGTGGCTGCATATAAATGAAGATCACAACCTCCTCATTGTCAATGCCCAGCACATGACACATTTTCATTTTATTTCAGAGATGTCACAGATAACTGCCCAGCCAGAAGGATTCACCAAAAAGGTTATACGCTGAACTCCAGGCAACTTCTGATAGGATCTCAAAAATGCCTCTTTACTTTCTTCACAATGTACGCAATTACATCGACTAAACACGAACAGGGGAAGCCGATGAAGACTCTCAGTCTATTGTCCCGAAATGTGCATAACTTCAATCTAAGTTTCCAATGTCGACAAACTTACTGCAATCAATTTCTGATCAGATCTTTTTCATCGACCCGCTCTGATACCATGTTAATTTTTATGTGATCAGATTAATTGCACAGAAAATAATTCAAAATCAGAGATAATAACACAGCATATACCCTGGGAAAACCCTCCTCTTGAGGGAGAAAAACCCAGCAACAAAGATCTCTCTTATATTTGATGTAACAGTGGCAAGTTTACAAATCACAATGAGTCTTTCTAAATCTCAATATCAGTGAGCAATCCTATATCATCTCCACGCTTTATAAAGTTCGCACTGAGTAGAGTCATAGCGCTGTATATGATCACCCTGTATCTTGAATTCGCACTTAAAATATTCGCACTTGATGATATGTACGCACTTGAAGATATATTCGCCCTTGATGATACAGAACAGATATGAATAACCGAACTCAGCTAGTGTAATTACAATGGACGAATCAAGGAGTATATGTACAAGAGAATGAGAGAGACGCCTCTCTTAAAATCCTTCATGTCGGCCTCTAATGATAGTCGGCCTCAAATAAATATTAAATATCTTCTAATGAATTTCAAATTCTTTTATGTCGGCCAAATAACAATAAACATGAATTAAGTGTCTTCTTGATAGCGGATCCAAAGATGAATTAGTATCTTCATATATTAGAAGCCCATACAAAGTGAAGATAAACGATAGCAATAACTATAAATTGAATAGCCAACAGCTATCATCCAATTTATGATACCATGAAGGAGCTGAGCTGGAAGGAGCTACCGAAGCTGCTATATCATTAACAATCATAAGGGGCATGACGTGATTTGAGATATTTTGCCATTTAGTGGTTGATATGATAAACAATGATAAATTTCCTCATGTGGTCTAAAACCTCATCTCATTATATAAGATTTGTGGTTAACAACTAATTAATAAAACAAAGATCAATTTACTAGGGTGATACAAGCATTTTATCTCATTTTAATAATGGGCCTCCAAGTAGAACAGAAGACAAGATCATCGGCTATTAAAGCTTTGCTTACATTTGTTGATCTCTACAGCTTCCCTTGGTCATCTTCTTAAATAGTGATTTTCAACCACAATTACCTTTGTGTCCTAAATTATGATGTAGTGATTGGTCACATAATTGTTGCCTGCCCAAGCTGACTACTTAGTCCTTTCATGTCCTTGTAGAGTTCTCTGACCCTTGTGCCAATCAATCTTCCTATCTTCCCAAAATATGGAACAACATATACATTCAACGCAGTACACACCACATTTATGCTTTGGCTCCAATTTGTCCTTAGCTAATCTCAACATCTTTCTTAGTTGAGGTATAAAAATGAATTTTATGTTACGTTGGTTCAAAAAATTCAATGTTCTATCAAAGATACCTTCAATATATAAGAAAAAAACACTTGAGGTACACCCAAAGGCATAGTTCACCAACTAGCTAAGTACTTGGCGATACTTGTACAATTTTTCTACTAGTGAGTTTTCACAAGTTTAACTCGTTGAGTCTAGGTGCTGAATTTTTTGAAAAACTTGTCAAGTTTTTTCACAAGTACTCGCCACAAACTTGGCAAGTCCGACTATTTCACTCACAACTCAAAAAAATGCACAAAAATGTGTTGAAAATGTGAAAAGACATTGTAAAGATGTGGTTTTTTTCCTTAAAGACCTCTTTGGCCATGTTGGGCACTCCCAAAATATTGTTTTTTTTTACTTTATATACATTTCTTTTTTCCTTTTAAAAAATAATGAAAATGGTGTGCGCCATGAAGGTTTGTGTGGTTTTAAAGGTCTTCATTTGGGCATATCTTAATGGGGGATCACTAAGTGTGATCCAAAATCTTGGTTCAAAAACACACAGAGCTGACTCCAAAAGCAATCTTTTCAATACTAAATCGACTATGGAAAACTCGTGCCAACTAGAGGCAAAAGAAGTCAAGTGTCCTCACTTTAGGGTGAAATTAGGAATTCAGGATAATTTTTCATTTTCTAAATGTTTAAAAAAGTGTTCTTTTTTTCCATTTATATACTAAATGGACTACGGATAACTCATGCCAACTAGAGGCAAAAGAGGTCAAGTGTCCTCACTTTAGGGTGAAATAGGTATTTAGGATATTTTTTCATTTTAAAATGTTTAAAAAAGTGTTCCTTTTTTCCATTTATATACTAAATTGACTATGGATAACTCATGCCAACTAGAGGCAAAAGAAGTCAAGTGTCCTCACTTTAGGGTGAAATTAAGTATTTAGGATATTTTTTCATTTTTAAAATGTTTAAAAAGTGTTTTTTTTTTAATTTATCGGCGGCAAGGCTGTGACTGTGAGTCCTCTTGGGTTTTCCCAAGACCATCCTAAGAACTCGAGGTGCTTGAATTGGACCCTAGGTGAACCCAAAGTTTTCCCAACCCTAAACCTAGCCTTGGATCAAACCTAGACAGGTAGAAGAACCCTACAACTTAGTTAATCACTAACAACTATTTAAAAAGTAGCATTAACATGTTAATTTATTATTTTTTACACTCCACATATTATTTACATACAAATAATAATGTGCAGTACTAACACCTACCCACATGTGAGAACTAATTCTTGACATTGCCCCCCTTAGTGCTAACATGTGGTGAAGAACTTTATTCTAGAGATTCATCAAACGGTTGTCCTGGATCAATTGTTGCCACCGTTTGTTGGGTTGCTGCTATGGATTAACCATTGGCTTGGGTCGGCCATTGCCACCATCTTCTAGGTTGTTGCTAAGGATTACATATTACATATTTGTCCCCCCTTAATGGAAAATCTCCTTGGATGTCAACTTCCACCAATAATGCATCCTTACAAAATAAATTTCGCTTCAAAAATATATCTCTCACAAATATTTGATTGTAAAATAGAATCATCTCATGTTAGGTTTGTCAAAAAAATCTTATTGAAGAAATTCTTTAAAAAAAAAAGATCCAGAAAAAAGGCTTTAGGCGGAGTTCAGCCTCCCCACTTCTTTGGTTTTATTGACCCATCTCCCACCATTTGAGCAATTAAGCCTACTAAGATTATGAATAGAAAAACATATTAAATTCAACTTTTTAATTCCTTGCCCAATTTAGGGTTAAAATTCACATTTCAATAAGTTAGGTCTCCATTGTGAGAGGAGTGTAGCCACCATGAAGCAAGTTGAAGCCAAACATTGAGTGAAGAGTGCAACCAATGAGATTGGTTGATTTAATCCTTGCAGTTGAAGTTGTTCAAAGAGATCACTACAAGGAGCTTTGAACCAAACTAACTATTGAAGTGCATCAAAAGGAAGCCTTTGATTAATTCATTGCCTGTGTTTGCAAGATTGGATGCATGTGGGCTATGCATTTAGGTGGTAGTTGTGTGAGACATGGAGGGAACTCATGACTAGATAGAACAAGAGGATCAATGAGCTTGAGAAGTTTTGCATAGTGTCAAATAGTTATTGCCTTGCCAAATATATTGTAACAAGGTTTCGAAAGCCTAAGTTAGTGCTTTACATACAATGCAAGTTTGCAATGAATAGATGCCAACACTTCCAACAATGTCATTAACAATGCAAAACAAACTCATACAAACCCCACTGCCCCCTACCTCCATGATTGGTTCTTAAACCCTTGCTTATGCCCTAGTTGCTAGTGGTTATGGGTTTCGATCTATATCTCAAATATCAATATGGATTTGCCTTTGATGCTTTAACCTTGGCCACTAGATCTTGTACATTGGAGATCTTTAGTAACATATCCACCCACTTGGATATGGAATCAAGTTAAGGGAAGCTAGGGCCTTTTCTACCTCCCACCCACCTCCACTAGGACAGGAAGGAATGTTGCAGAACCAACAATCAAATCAATTGTGGAATCAATAGAATCAAAAGAATAAACTAGAGAAGCTACTAGATAAACATCTACCTCATCAATGATTGGATCAACAATTGCATCTAGATCAACATAGTCTACTACAATTATTGGTCATGGCTAGCTTCATCTGGAAGGTATATTGATGGAAAAGATGGTGGCTTAGATGGCTTGGATTTACTAGTGCTTTCTTTGCTTTAGAACCAATGAATCAACAAAGCTTTATCGATATCATAGAGTATGATCCAAGGCAAGAAAATGCCTAAAAAATAGACACTCAAACCCCTTCTACAACACCAAAGATTTTAGCACCTGAAGTGCAACTTTGAATGTACAATTAATTTTGGTATGAAATTGTGAACAAAATGGAATGCAGACAGTAGAAAGAGTGAACAAGGTGTAAGAAGAGAAGAGAATGCAAGTGGATGATGAATGTTAGCAAGTTTGCACGTGGTCTAGACTACAAGATTGTTGGCAAAAATGCAAAAACAATGGATGGACAAATCAATGGTTGTTGCATTGCATAGTTGTTGCACATTGTCATGTCCCCGAAATAGCAACACCATAAAGACCAAGTGTTAAAATACAAATAAATTAATAAGTAAAATAAATAGCAATATTAATATTAAATATAAAATAAATATGTACCATATCAATATAAAAATATATAAATATGAAATAACAAATATAATAATAATATATTGACAAATTATATTATAGTCTAGTATTAAATAACTTAATATCAAAAATAATAATAATAAATAAAATAAATATAATTAAAGACAATCTAAAATATCATTGTTATTATTATAATTGTTAAATATCATTATCAAAACAGATATTAATATATCTGATTACGAGCATTTAATAAATAACCAAACATTAGGCAGCGATGCTATTAAGACAGCGATCCTTAAACAAGTTAGTGCAGCAATTCAATAAACCAAAAAGGAGATCCCAAAAGGCACTGTTTTAGCCTAAAGAGGCAGTGACCTAGCAAGGGACACGTCCAGCAAGGAAAGACATAACTCTCCAAGCCATCGGGTATTTAAGGAGAGTCTACTTCAGGCAAAAAAAAAGGGCATCATGACTGGAAGAATAAAGGAGATATACACATTAAAGAAATGTATGAGTGAGTGGTGAAGAATACAAGGAATAACATATATACTTCAGCAAGCAAGGAGAAGAAGTAGACGTTATGTGAGAAATTAAAATATATCAGATCTGCATATTAGAAGAGGAGTTAATGCAGGAGAAATAGAGCAGCTCTTGGGATAATCAATCAGTTTGGAACTAAAGTCATGTCTTTCGGAAAGGAGTTCTCTATTGAAGAGATGCACCATTCCATTCGGTGATGAGGATATAAATTAAGTTTGTGGCATGTGGAGAATAGGAGGTGTTAGAAGTGAGAGATGTGTGTAAGACAAATAGATAAATCAGATATACACTAGCAGCTTTGTATGAAGAGAAATATATAGACAAGGAAGACTTGTGAGTAAGATATATATATATGATCAAGGTAGACTTATGAGAAAGGTATATACATTTAAGGGAGATTTGTATGAAGAAATATTATCATTTGATAGACGGCAGATTTGAAAAGGAGTACATGCAGAATTAAAGAAGAAGAGTGAGTGAAGAGATTGCATCAAATTTGTGAAGGCAGCATATATAATCACCATCCTTTGAAAGAGAAAGTTACAAGGAAAGGGAATAGATGGCATAGCAGATTTTATAGCATGATTTAGGGGCATTTTAACGATCAACCAAAATGGGACACTACAGTGGTATCAAAGCATAATCCTGTCATCCTGTGGAAGAAAGGTCAAACAAGAGGATACAAGACTTTGGAGACTCCTCACAGTCATACACAAAAATCTCAATTTCAAAACATTTGCAAGCATTTGAAGAAGCAGCAACCTATGACGAGTGGGAAAAAGAAATGTATGGGAACTAGGGCACCAATGCAATCCAAAGGACCTTACAAGAGTATTGCAAAGGGAGATAGCAACGAAGACCTCTTCTAGATACGCCACCCAAGAGGGGACAAGATGAGCCCACTTGGGCCAAGGGGGTACTTGCCTCTGGGGTATCCGAGGGTACTACCTTTGGGTCTAGAGGAGTTGAGCCAACAAGACAATGAAGACCTCTTCTAGATACGCCACCCAGGAGGGGACAAGATGAGCCCACTTGGGCCAAAGGGGTACTTGCCTCTGGGGTATCGGAGGGTACTGCCTTTGGGCCTAGAGGAGTTGAGACATCAAGTGTCCTATAATGGTGGTCATTGTGACCGATAATGGCAGACATTACGTCCACTAATGGCAGACCAACAATGGAAAACATTGTGTCCGATAATGGCGGTCATTGCGACCGATAATGGCGGACATTGCATCCGATAATGGCGGACATTGCGACTAACAATGGCAGACATTGTGTCCAATAATGGCGGTCATTGCGATCGATAATGGAAGACATTGCGTCCGATAATGGCAGTCATTGCAACCGATAATAGCAGTCATTGCAACTGAGAATGGCGGACATTGCGTCTTATAATGGGGGTCATTGCGACCTATAATGGGGATCATTGTGTCCTATAGTAGAGGACATCGCATCCTATAAGGGAGGACATTGTGTCCTATAATGAAGAATTTTTTCTATAAGGGAGGATCAAGTAGAGCCAGAGAGGCTAAATCATAAGAGAAAGGGCAAGAGTTGGCATGATGGATCCTAGGCTCCCCATCAAGTCATGCTTCCTATACTCTCATGGTTGAAACCTCCAAGGATAGTAGAATGCATTATGGACATGTGTGTGTCAATCATTGTGATGTGCTAGTTAGCAATTGTGTATGTGATGAATGTTAGAGCTAGTCACTATGTATTTAGAACTCGTCATTGTGTTTATGATTACTTTATGCTTAAAAAACTATGAAAATGTTAAAAATGTTGTTTGTCAAGTTGCTTAAGTTGGTTGGCTATTTGCTTCAACTACTTGGTTGCATGCTTGAGCTACTTGGTTGTGTGCTTGAGCTACTTGCCTACTTGCTTGAGCTGGTTGCTTGCGTGCTTGAGCTACCTGCTTGTCTACTTGAGCTGGTTGCCTACTTGCTTGAACTACTTGCTTGTGTGCTTGAGCTACTTGCTTATCTACTGGAGCTACTTTCTTGTGTGCTTGAGCTACGTGCCTGTGTGCTTGAGCTTTTCTACTGGAGCTACTTGCCTGTGCGCTTGAGCTGGTTGCTTGCTTGCTTGAACTGCTTGTTTGCTTGCTTGAGCTACTTGCCTATGTGCTTGAGTTGGTTGCTTGCTTGCTTGAGCTACTTGTTTGCCTGCTTGAGCTACTTGCCTGTGTGCTTGAGCTACTTGTTTGCCTAGTTGAGCTACTTGCCTGCTTGGTTGGGCTACTTGCTTGTCTGCTTTAATTTCTGATTCAAGTGGTTTTAAGTTATACTGATTCACAATCTCCAAACTCGTGGGTTTTGAGAGTAAGGAGAAATAGTAGAACTTAAGAATATTAGTCAATACATTGTCCTCATGATCAGAATAACCATCACTTGGGTTAGAACTTCCAACTCCTATCAAAGCCGATATCATCACCACAAGGAACATCTTAAAATCACGCATCTTAGATTATGATTGCTTGAGGGCAAGCAATCTTGAGCCGGGAGGACTGTCATGTCCCCGAAATAGCAATACCATAAAGACCAAGTATTAAAACACAAATAAATTAATAAGTAAAATAAATAGCAATATTAATATTTAATATAAAATAAATATGTACCATATTAATATAAAAATATATAAATATGAAATAACAAATATAATAATAATATATTGACAAATTATTGTTATTATAGTCTAGTATTAAATAACTTAATATCAAAAATAATAATAATAAATAAAATAAATATAATTAAAGAATCTAAAATATCATTGTTATTATTATAATTGTTAAATATCATTATCAAAACATATATTAATATATCTGATTACGAGCATTTAATAAATAACCAAACATTAGGCAGCGATGCTATTAAGACAGCGATCCTTAAACAAGTTAGTGCAGCAATTCAATAAACCAAAAAGGAGATCCCAAAAGGCACTGTTTTAGCCTAAAGAGGCAGCGACCTAGCAAGGGACACGTCCAGCAAGGAAAAACATAACTCTCCAAGCCATCGGGTATTTAAGGAGAGTCTACTTCAGGCAAAAAAAAAGGGCATCGTGACTGGAAGAATAAAAGGAGATATACACATTAAAGAAATGTATGAGTGAATGGTGAAGAATACAAGGAATAACATATATACTTCAGCAAGCAAGGAGAAGAAGTAGACGTTATGTGAGAAATTAAAATATATCAGATCTGCATATTAGAAGAGGAGTTAATGCAGGAGAAATAGAGCAGCTCTTGGGATAATCAATCAGTTTGGAACTAAAGTCATGTATTTTGGAAAGGAGTTCTCTATTGAAGAGATGCACCATTCCATTCGGTGATGAGGATATAAATTAAGTTTGTGGCATGTGGAGAATAGGAGGTGGAAGAAGTGAGAGATGTGTGTAAGACAAATAGATAAATCAGATATACACTAGCAGCTTTGTATGAAGAGAAATATATAGACAAGGCAGACTTGTGAGTAAGATATATATATATATATGATCAAGGTAGACTTATGAGAAAGGTATATACATTTAAGGGAGATTTGTATGAAGAAATATTATCATTTGATAGACGGAAGATTTGAAAAGGAGTACATGCAGAATTAAAGAAGAAGAGTGAATGAAGAGATTGCATCAAATTTGTGAAGAAGGCATATATAATCACCATCCTTTGAAAGAGAAAGTTACAAGGAAAGGGAATAGATGGCATAGCAGATTTTATAGCATGATTTAGGGGCATTTTAATGATCAACCAAAATGGGACACTACACACATGCTATTTTAACAAGCAACAGATGAATGATGGGTGAACAAAGAGGTCTCAAAGGAAATTTTCTTTGATACCGTATTCAAAAACAAAATATTGAGTAGAGTCAAGCTCAAACACATTAATGAATCAATCATCTTCAACATATTGATTATTACACTTCAATGGCTTTATAAATTCTTTCAACTTACCAAATACCCAAAGCACTCGACTACTAACTTTACCAATTGCTAACAACTATTTAATAAATTAACATTAACATGTTAATTTATTATTTATTACACTCTCCACATATTGCTTACATACAAATATTAATGTGGAGTACTAACTCCCACATGTGAGAATTAATTTGTAATAGTCTAGCTTGTAGAAAGAGCCTAGAGATCAATGTCCCCTTAGCCCTTCTTAAACAGATCCAGAAAAAAAAATAATTCCTAATCCAAATGTTCTACTCTAAAGGTTCTTGAGGTTAATGAGTGGTGGTGAGAATTTCATGTATGTAGAGATCGATTGTGTACTTTTCTTGTAAACATATCACATTAAAAACCCATTATCTTTCATAGAGAGAAAGTGATATAAAAAGTACAATTAAGATGTGTGTTGAAATCTATTAATTTATCTATGCTATGTTGCCAGCACACATTTGTATAATCCACATACCTTTCCACCACCTTTTCCACCATCTAGACCTAAGAGGTAAAGATTGTAGATCCTGTTTCTCAAAATGTTCCATAAATAAATTGGCCACCACTTGAGAAAGAGGGTAACCAATTGTGACCTCCTTGCATATACACCTCTTCTCTAAGAGTGAAGGAAATAGATCTTTAACCTAGTTCCAAAAAGTTGTATAGGTACCTTGGTGAAAAGGGGACCACATCAAAACTAACCAAGATGTTTTGTTCCTAAATCTTCCTATAATTTATGAGCTTGACAAAGTTGTTAAGTCTTTAATAAAAGAATATGTTGAAACCGCACATGATTTGGGCCTATTGATAAGAAGCTATGAACTCATGTAGGTGAATTAATTTGTAGTCCACAAAACGAGTCTCAAAGGAACACCAACCTTGTGGATCTCAAGAGCTCCATATATCCTTGTAGTAATATCTATTTTTGAAATTAATTTCTTCTTGATATTGTCAACTAAAGAGGACCCTTTACTAGCCTTGCTCACCTACTTGACTATAAGGTTACTCTCTAATTTCTTATAACTTCCATTATTGTTAGGTTTTTCTTCCACTTTACCAATGGAATCAACCATGTCAATTACAACATTGCATTGCCCTTCTTTGCTTTAATGACAATGATTTTCAGTATTTTCTTTTAGCATTCTAAGAGCCACCCTTGCCTCTCTATAAAATTGCAATTCAATAGCCACCATGTCTAAGAGCAATTACACAATTTTGTTGAACCACCTTTGCCTCATCATATGGAAGAAACCTAATTGTAGATACCTAAAATATTCCTCCTAAACATCAAACCTTGATTGTCATTGCATCATCCGTTATCATTAACCATTTTACTTGATTAATCATTCATTAATCATCACATTTATCACTTTATTACCATCATTAATTATTTATCACTTAAAAACTAATATTCATTTAATAAATCCCATTTATCTATTTAATTAAATAATATTTTATTGTTTAATTAAATGCGAGCTAATTATCCACTTTCAAATAATTTCCATTTTTACTTATCAGTTAACTCTTTTCTTTTCAGTCAACTCCATCTTCACTAATCAATTAGCTTAGTCTTCATTTAGAAACTCAATCTTCTCTCATCAGTCAACTTCGCTTCATTTTAGAAAATTCTTCTCCTCTCACAAGTTAACTTAATCTGTAAATGGAAACTGCATGTGCACATTTATCCAATTATTGAAGTAAATAATCCAATATTATCCTTTCATCACCTTGAAATGGAAAATTTCCACTTTACAATCGAGTTGACTCCACTAATTTTCCAGTTAACTTAGGTGATCAGTCTTATCCTCATCCCCTAAGTCTATAAATGCAATCTCTTCTTCATCAATTTCATCATTCAATCAATCTTAAGCAAGTACATTTTGTCGAAATCCGAAATCAATCAATCATCAATCAATTCTAGTGTTATGCTACAGAGATCTAGCATCCACATACCTTTAAAACAACACATCTTTCTTATTTGAGGTTTGCAATGAATTTTGTAGACTAGGTTTTATTTGATTTCATACTTTTAGGTCTTTATAATTTTTAGTTTATTATTTTTTATTGTTTATGCTAATAACCTCACAAACCCCTACCACAAAATCTTCATATGCAATGTGTTAGAATTTTGCATAAACACAACAATTCTGCCTAGGACATAATGTCTATAAGCTAATCATAAAACTGAAATTGGAGAGTACAAATGTTTTATATTCAATCATTTGGAGCTTAATTACAAAGAGAATTGTACAAACATATAGACCTCTTCGATGCATGATTCGAAGAGATGATGTGTCCAAGAATTATGCCTTTAACTCTCAATCACTCCCAAAACTTAGTCTAACAGAAATAGAGGTGGCACCTAACTGTCATCAATCAAGAATTGATTAGGTGGTAGTGGCACTTGTGTACCTCAAGTTAAGGTGAACACGTCATTATTAGCTACCTAGGTGAGAATAATTAAATATTCTTATTATCCTAAGTAAATTTAATAGCTAGGTGCAATATTACACCTCTCCCCCCCCCGCCCCCCCCCCAAAAAAAAAGAGAAATGCGAAAAAGAGAGACTAGGTAGCCCCCTTAGATGTGATGCCTCTTGCGCCAATGGTGGATGTCATACTTTTGATGCTAAAGAGGATCCATGCTCACTGGAAAAATATTTCTCCGTTAAGGTTGAAAGAAATTCAAAGGTGAATGTAGAAGATCTTCCAATTCCAAAAAAAATGTGGGAAGAATTCATAAAATCTATGTCTTTGATAGTTGTATAGTGACCCCCATGTTGGTGTTGTGTGGTGCCATGATCAAATCAAGTGTCATAGGCCTAAATAAAGAGGATCACTGCTTAAGATCATGTGGAAATAGTGATGTGCAATAGGTGCCAAAGAGGTAGTTTATGGATGTGGAATCTCAATTCATGCCATGGGCTGCAATGATCATCCCATAATATGTCCTAGTGTGAAGAATTATTAGAAGCCCTCGGTGAATCATCTTTGAACTCTATAGGAGCAACAAGTGAAGGTGGAATCACAGTGCATGCCATCTTACACTACCCATTCCACAAGATGCCCACATTAGCTGCTTGAGTATGAACAAGTGGCAAAGCTATTGAAGGTGTTCAAATCTTAGTGCATGTTGAATGACTACACTACACATCCCATGAACTACTCACATGGGTGGTGTGAGCATGAACAAGTGTAGATGAGGCATCCAGGGGATTAGTTGTTCAATTTTATCCATATGTGCAAGGTTGTCTAATGGAACATCACAACTTGTTGGAGGTTCAAGATCTCCATATAGCTACCTAATATGGTCATGGCAACAATAGGGTAATCAATGTACTTTGTGATATAGTATGTCCTCAAAAACCGTAAGACATATTAGTCCATAGACCATGTTGTTGAAGTTTGATTAAGCACGTTTTTGTTCATGGTCACTCAGCTCAGGAACAAGTCCATGTAAATAGGGTAATACATCCTACTTAAGGCAATGTTTCTTTATCCCTTCTTTTTGAGATGAATAGTTCCTTGAATTTAGCCTGACAACAAAACAATGGAATATAATACTAAAAACATGTTTACAACCCCCTTAGTAGATTTGGAACTTTATTTTAATTAGCGCTTACATAATGCTTGTGTTGTGAAATCCTAACCCATTTCAAAATGAATTTCTCACAAAAACTCCCCTATATAGCTAAAAAAGGCCTCTTGAAGTTGGTCTCCAAATGCAAAAACTACAACAGTGAGGGGGATTTGTTGTTGATGGTAGGTAAATGACCTATGGATAGCAAACTAGTGGCGTCCAAAGGTGACAAGATGATAACAATTTGGTGGCGACAGTTGGTGGTATTGCCAAATGGGTGATGGGGTCACAATGACAATAGGTAGCACCATTTGAGTGACAACCTAGCAGCACTAAGGCTGCTAAGTAGTGGAGATTTAGTGGAGTGGGCAGGACCGCAGGAGTAGACTCTTGAGTGATGGCGCCAAATTTTTAAACTTTGTCATCAACAATATTAATGGGGTTGTTGGTTTATTAAGGAATCAATTGGTGAGTTAAAAAAGGCAAGGCCTACCACTCTTATGGTGGAAGTTGGGGTTCTATCCCTACCACGTAAAGGTACAATGTGCACCCTCTATACCTATGTACAATGCTTTAAAGCGCTTAAAAATAAAAACACTTTTAATTTTTTATTTTTTATTTATTTTTTAATTTATTAACATAAAAATTTCAGTTCCTATGACTTCCCAAGCTTGCACCTATGTTGCATGACCTAGACCTATGTTCCTAGGTTTAGAAAAAATAGTTATTTTTGACCTACTCCAAATTGGACAAATTTTATGTTGATTCATAGGTTTTTAGCCCTTTCAGATGCATTGGCACAATTTGTTTTGAGCAGCTCACTTCCTACAAAAGATCTCTGCGAAAAGAAAAAACAAAACCCTCCCATAGTTGGCTAGCTTTAGGTTGCCCAATTCAAACAAAATAAAAGTTAATCATAACAAATTTGAATATTTTGGATACAATGGTGAGCTCAAAGTGGCTCCACCATTCACCTAATATGCTAGATACTAAGATCTACTTGCCCTATTACCTAGAAACTTGACTAACTTAATGACATCAGGGCTTTGATACCATATTAGAATTTTGCATAAACACAACAATTCTACCTAGGACCTAATAATGTCTATGAGCTAATCATAAAACCAAAATTGGAGAATAAAGATATTCAATATTCAATGATTTGAAGCTTAATTACAAAGAGAATTGTACAAGATATAGACCTTTGGGGCGCATGACTCAAGGAGATCATCGATCCAAGAGGAATGCGTTTAACTCTCAATCACTCCCAATCGGGAGGTGAGTTAACTTAGTCTAATAGAGATAGAGGTGGCCCATAACTGCCTCCATAAGGATTGATAAGGCAATAGTGGCACTTGTGTACCTCATGTCAAGGTGACCACGTCATTATTAGCTACCTAGTTGAGAATAATTAAATATTTATACTATCCTAAGTAAACTTAATAACTAGGTTTAATATTAAACTTAGGATGAACGCTATCCTAGGTGAAGCAAAATATTTACACCAACAGATTGTGCCTTGTGGTGATGGCTAAGGCCGTTCCCATCTACAAAACATTGAAAGGGGTGGTCAAGAACCAAACTAGACAAGTTTATAACCAGTTTATCTTCCTAGTATATCTTTTGATGTCCACAATTAGGAGATTTTAAAAAATTAAACTAGCTTATGATTTTTTCAAAACTTTGTAATAGCCTTTGTTTGTTCCATATTTTTTTTAGTAAATTCAAATAATCATATAAATATAGTAAATATTGCCAAAACTTGTCAACTTTGATGCCCAACTACCTTGGAATTCAAGATTCATACCAACCTTGAAAGAAAAAAATGTATTGATGTTAACAAATGATAAAAATAGGTCAATGGAACTCAAAAAATACATTCACTTGTTATAAAGAAAAGCCAGAGAAAAAAGAACACCAAAAGTAACTTATTAACCTTGTGGGAAAGACCTCTCAAATCATGGTAATAATGAATATCAAAGTGTGAGACTGGCATTATCACACCCAATAGTAAGGCTTGAACCAAAAGAAGAAACAACATATTCTCTAGTGCCCTAACATGGCTAATTCAAAAGAATGGTCATAGAGGAATGTCCACAATTGAGGAGGAAAAGCTTAACAATCCTTGGAGGGAGCTAGGTGGTACCATTAGAGACTCTCCTAGCATCCAAGACAAGTGAACTTTTGGCAATTGGAAAAAACAAAAAAATGTAGTTACATATGCCTACTCCCATGACTTGTGCTATAGCCAAGGGAAAGGCTTTCAACCTCCAAATGAAGCAGTAAGAAGATCTGTATGCTTTGATAGTAATACACTAAGAGGAATGTCATCTCAATGATCCGTCTACATTTGTGTGTTGGCTCATTATAACAAAGTGGATTCGATGCCTTCTCTATAGTGTGTTGAAAGAAGTAACTAATCAGCATGATAGCTCAAAAAGTCCTTTGTATGTGGAAGAATAATGGTCTCTTGAAGAAAAAGGTCCAAGCACATCTGATGAAGGCATCAAAAGAAAGTGGATAAAATATTGCCTAAATGCCAATAGAAATCAAGGTTGCTTGGCCCTTTATCTAACCACTCAAAACTATCAACGAACCTCCAAGAATCAGGGTTATTGACAAGGACTTTAGTTAGTAAATCTATATCTTTAATGCACATCACTAAGAGGACCAATGGAGCCACAAGATTTAAGAGTTCTTCACTAAGGCATAAATATAACCTTCTTTCACAACTCTAGGCAATAATTAGAGGCCCCTCTTCTCTTCACTCTTGACAAGAGACTTGACCAACATAGACCATCCATGATTTCCTCAAGATCTCTTAATGCAATCAATTTTTAGAAGATGATGCACTTCAAAAAAATCTAGGAGACTTCACAGAAGTTTTTATCAATGGGAAGGTTGGTCCATACCTATTATATACTTGGTTCTTTTACTTTAATTTCCCATTATGCTATCCTATGGCTATATTTTCTTTTATCCATTATATTTCCTTTGCAGGATCAAGTTTTGAATTGTTATGGATGATGAATTTTAAATTTGAATGCTAAATTATCAGAAACTAAATAATGATCCCAAAGATAAGAGAAGAATATCCTTAAAGCATCTATATTAAATGACTGATCTAAAGACAAAATCAACTGAACAGTAAATCAATAAAGCTTTCCATGCATAGAGGGGTGGTTAATAATTGCATTTATGAGATCTACAAACCATCCTATCTCTTATTGTTTCAGATAAGTACATACCTCAATTGTCACTTCATGATCTAGTCGAACAGGTGGTCGACCAACATAGTCCATTGGTGGATCTTGCTCGGGTGGAATAAGCAATTCATCCCAACTTATAAAATATAAGTCACCATCCAAATCACTCCCAGAACACTCATTTGGATGAGGCCTACACAATCAATAGCCAAGAGTTTTTAAATGTGCAAGTATTTAGAGTCTTAAAGCCTCTTTTATTATTTTTAGCTAGAATTATATAAAGCTTCAAGCCAAAAAAAAAGATAAATCAATGAGTGGCAAAAAAATTCTTCTAGGACCTACCACAGCTCCTCTATATGTTTCTCATTTTAAACTGTGAAATGAAGAAATTACAATCTCCTGAAAATATAATAATTTTACTTATTTACATTTTCAGATTTTCTTGATGAACTCATTATTTAGTCAGAAAATATCTCAAACCTAAAGCTCTGCAACGGTCTAAAAAGGACTATCATTTATCCTTGGCAAATCAAGAACCCTCTAAAGCTGCATAAATGGAAGCAATGTCACAGATTTAAACACCATTTACCATGGCAAGTTATAATGATATTCCAACTGATCAAAATATTGAAGGGCCAAAGTTCTGAATGGTGGAATATAACTGCATGAGATTCACTCAAAATCTCACAAATGTATGGAATAGAACTTACCTCATGCAAGAAACCAGCTCAATTTTAAATTCAAACCAACAATGTTTGCTAAGCTTATTTGCATATGCCTTTAATAAATAAATTATTTCCAAAAAAAGAAGTTATCCAAGAACTAAAGAGTTCCTATATGGTAAAATGTTCGCTTCACTAGCTAGCATGTTATTCTCAATTGGGATGTGCCTAATCTAGAACAGCCCAACAGAAAATAGGCGACAAGGTAGGATAAATGCATACTTTAAAGAAGAAAAGAAAAGATGACAGTAAGACAGGTGAGCTATCAAATTGGTTAAGGTACAAGGAAATTTAAAACAAAGCAGTCCATTGCAGGTAGGAAATACCAATTTTTACCTTTAACTGGTTTTCTTTAAGGGTTCGAAAAGCAATTTTCCCATTCAATTTTTTAAGATTGTAAATTTAATAGTGTTGAAGTAGATGATTGAAATAGAGAAAAAATAAAAATCTCTCCTAGTGATTTGACAGCCATATAAGTAGAAGCATGGGAGCAATAGGTTTATTCATGTTATCCCAAGGTACAGTTTCTTTCTGCAACAACCATATTCTGAGGACATCGTACAGGTTGAACATATACCTTGACTGAATTAAAGGGTGGCAAAGGGGCTTGTCAAAGAGTTACAGAAAGGTAGACACTTTCCTTACTATAATTTCATTGCTTGGTGATGTTGAGCATGTTGAATCTGTGGAAATATTGGCAGTTTCTCTACTATGTGGTGCTATATTTACTTCTATGCAAATAGTTAGTTTACCTGTTATTGCTTTACAGCAAGGTTGAAGATTGTAGAGTGGGCCCTTTCTTCAATGTCCATTAGAGATATCAGCATAATTTCACGTTAAATTTATATGTTTGCAGTCATAAATTATGCACTAAGCCTCCGTAGAAATTTGGGAATATTGACCATTATCTGGCTGCTGTGTTAACTTTACACCCACTGTGGCTACATTACTTCAAAGAATTGTTTTAAACTTTTTTGACGAAAAATGTCTACTTTAATGCCATTTCTATTACACATTATTTATAAGTAATTGATCAAAAAAAAAGAACCCTTGTGTAGTTACCTTTCTCCCTTCTGTGGGAAAACTAAGCAGTCTATCATATGATGAAGATCAGGAACATCAACAGCACGCAATACTCTTATGTCACCCGGATGAAGGCATGGATTTTTTGCAACCACAACTTTTTCTTGCAATATACAGTTCTTGTCCATTTCTTTGGATCCACAATCAGAAAGCCCATCATCAAAAAGCTTGGTGTTTGCCCTAGATAGTTGAATAAATACCTCACCATAGTTTAAGGTCCCAGTTTCATCCAAACATCCCATCAGGGTGCGGCCTTTTGAGACATATATGCGGCTCTTGGTTTTTAGCTCTGCTAATTGACATTTTCTGAACGCTTGAAGCATCATTGAAAGATAAGGTTCAGTATTTGGACTGTAGCCCCCCATTAGCATCTCAATCAGACACTTATGATCATCTCCAGAGAACATCATCTGCAAAGTAACAGTAGCCATTTCTCTGTTGACCAGCATTTGATCTAAATGGACCATTGCCTTTTTCTGCATGCACTCAAAGTTCTCATCTGGAACACCCAAAGTTGACAGCAGTGTGATTATTTCACGGTTAAGAAAGGCAGGCAAAAATCTGCTCCAATTTAAAATGTCCAATGTTGTATTCTTTGAATTGAACTTGAGCATACTTCGTCGCAAAGATAATTTGTGATATGAAGTAGGATCAATTGCTACAACACCTTTATAGCCACCATACCTTATCTGGAAAGCTGAAGGAGGGGGGATACCAAATTCACATATATTAGCTATCTGTTTTGCCAAAGGGAAAGAAATCTTCCCAATTCCATCTGAAAAACAGTATTTGATGCCATCAGTACAGACCTCAATATCAGGGATGAGGACAACTTCATGCTCCTTAACATTTAGCGTCTTCCTCGAAGAGCTAAATGATTGCCCCATTCTTGCTGCACACTTAGCTACATTCCTGATACAGCTAAATTCGCCCATCCATTTTCTGATGCTGTCAGCACTAAAGTTGTCATTGGAAGCAAACATCCAGACTGAATTTTCCCTCAATTGACTCGATGAGAAGGCTAGGAATTCAAACCTTTTGTTGCCTATAATAATGCCATCCTTCAGAGTAGACAATATCCTATTGTATAGTTGTGTTTTGTGTGGCCTTGCTAGAAACCCATATTCAGTTTTTGCAGTTAAGGCAGTAGAATGGAGCTTACTCCAGTCTTCATCAACAAAAGATACTCTGAGGAAATCATCAATGTACTCTGCAAACTGCCTTGTTACCCGATTTGAAGTATTAAGCTCAGGGCCCAGAAAGTAGACCTTAGAAGGAGTAACTAGAGCCCTGTGAAATTTCATTATGCTAAGATCTGTAGAAATTGTAGCAGATCTCAACTGATTGTGTCTAGTTCGCAACTTATTTAATTGATTTTGAAGCCATATTTCTGGTTCAAAACATGTCGACTTAAATTTATGCAGTTCTGCCAAAGCCAGATTTATGTGTAAAGCCGGTGTCTTGTTATTGTGTAGTAAATCAAAAAACTGAGGACCAAGTGTTGGGGCACTGAGTATCCCACGATGAATGAGAGAATTGACTTGGAACAGTATCTCATAAGGCAGCTTAACACCCTCTGGAGCACTAATATTCAGCACCATTTGTGGTAAGGGTGAAAATGAATTGTCACTTTCTAAAGTAAGTTCCTCTTCCATCGATTTATGTAAAGGCATGCTTTCAATGATTTTAGCAAGTTCTACATTATCAGAAAATTCCAAACAAAATGAACTGGACTGTCCAATGCTACAGAATGCTGAGAAATCTGTTGTTCGAACCCACTGAAGCTCAGTGTCCTCTTTGCAAAATTTGTAGCGATCCTCACCAAATCTTACAGATAATTTCTGCACGGCCACCTTATAAAATATTCTTGGACCGGACTGCAACTGAGACAAGTAAAATCCCAGGTTTATAATTCACTTTAATACCATTTCAAGTTCATAAGCACCACATATGTCAATTAAGTAGGCTCGCTCATATGTGTAATAAAAGGTTACCGCTCAACCTTGCAACAGCAGCAAAATTGTTCTTCCTTGAAATTTTATTACCATGACAATATTATGCATAAAAAATGGCATATAAAGAATATGGGATAAGCTATATGTTAGGCCGCAAGCAATAGATGTCTAGTGGATAAATCAGGTGAAACTGTAAATTTTACATGGCTTACGTCACATCCTAATATTGGTTGTTTAACCACCAGGAGAGGAAAAATAAAATGATTAGGACAGAATCTCAGAATACATATGCATCTAACAAAGGGGGTACTGCAATGCGGAAAGTAAACATACCTGAAAGAGAATAATCTGTCTCCCAGTTTCTTTCAAAATGCCTGTATTGGTCTGAACAATGTCTTGAAAATTAAACTCCAACTTATATTCCACTCCACTTTCAGTAACAAAAAATTTAACAGTTTTTGTTCTTAGTGCAAACTCAGAAACAACATCAGTTGCAGACCATAAAACACAAAATGCATTATGGAACACTGGGCAGCCTGCAAACAGCTTCACTCTGCCAATTGAGTAAGTTGCTCTCGGGATCATGTCATTTTCTAGAGTGGAAAGGACGATGTTAGCATTCTGAAGTAAGGGCAGCCCCATTTGAGAAAGCCTGCATACTTCATCTTTTGCGTCAGGGTTTTCAAATTGGACCTTCCCATATCCTCTGGACTTCCAATTTATCCTGGCAGTCTTGATCTCGCAGGCAAACACACTGTCCTTACCAGTGATGTCCTCCAGATACTGCACCAACTCCTTGGCAATGATTGTTAATGGTAAATTTGAAACTTTGACAGTGCAGCTACCCATGATTATGCCACCAATCTATATAAGTTCAATACCCTGTCTTGAACATTTTGCATGCAGGGCTGTCCACGTCACTTTTTTGACAAACTCTATATCTACGGTATGAATATCCAGACTCCAGTATCCACCATCAGCAACCACTGTTTGCGGTACCCATTTTCCTCTCCACATATTCACTGTGTATATCCTTTGTCAGCCAAATTTAAGCAGTAATCTGCCTTGTTTACTCGGAATTTTACATGGCACGCACTACCTATTTAAGCCAGATTTCCATATCAAAATCATACCATCCTAAAAACTCGTGTAAGCGTCACGAGGAGTCTATCATCGATTACAGTGCAGGAAGTTGAAAAAATAAAAAGCTTTGGAAATAAAAGAAGATTATGGGTAATCTAAGTAATACTCCAAGATTTTTCATTAGATGATATGCATGATCACAAAGCACTTTTTTCAGATGTGCAGTTATAGCTGTGATCTCCATGATTTGTGTGATTTGTGGGAGTTGGATTGAATATTTTTCACAAAAATCATGTGAGTGACAAGACGTTCAGAATTGGGGTCGGAAAGCCAAGGCTGAGGAGTTTGTACACGCGTTGAAGTGTTAGAAATGGTGTTTATAGTCAAACAAGAAGGTGCATATAAGGTTACCCTAACATGGATGGACTTTTTTTTAACAGGGTGGAAAGTTAGCCATCTTCGTGGAGGTCTGTACCATGTGGCTGTTTAGTTATCAAGGTACAAATTTGTATAGATATTTTAGATGGAGAAAATTGGGTTTGATTATTAAGTAAATTTGATGAAATAGTTTTCTTTAAGAAGATTTCTTATATAATTTGAGTTTTTTTTTTATTATTATTGTAATAGTTTAGTTAAAGGAGATTTTTGATATAGATGTATAAATAAAAATAAAAAAGTTATATTAATAAAGTTCATTTTTAGATATTAAGTGTTTAATTTATTTATAAATATGAAATTAATTAAAATGTAGTAGTTATAAATTTACTTTAAATTTAAATAGAATAAATTAAACAATTAGAGTTGAGGTTACACATGAAACAAGTAAATGAAACATGAAGAGTGAAAAATGCATGTATATAAAAGGTAGTATGTGATTAAAGGAGATTAAAGAATGTTATAAAAATTAGTTGGATGGAAGTCTCAAATGTGTCGAATTTTTCATGCCCATTATCAAAGGGCATGCTCATGTTTGAAGGGTGTGTTTGTGGCTTCTATGGTGCACTTGTGACATATGTAGCATGCTCGTGTTTGATGTGAAGGTGGTAGTGTCTTTTGTACTCGTTGCTTATAATTTATTGCACTTATCAAACTTGTCCTTGTAATCTACAAAACTATATATAGAAGTGGCAAAGATAGCAAAAATTGTAAGGCATGTGCATATTTAGGTACTTACCTCAATCAAGACCTTATAAGGCATGTTCCAAAATTGCCTCAATGAAGTCCCTATTGGGCACATTCCAACCTACAATAGTGGCCCTAGATGTGCAAGGGTTGTAATAATGGTGGCATGTACAACATCTTAATGGAGGTTTCTATAAATAGCAAGTATGTGTGGAGGTAATAAGTAATGATTGAGGAATGAGAAGAGGTATTTTCCAAAAGTGAAAAGTTTTATAAAATAAATAGTGATTGATGAATGAGAAGAGGTATTTTCCAAAAGTGAAAAGTTTATAAAATAAATGTGTTGGATGCCAATTGATCGTTAAAAATATGGTAGAGTTAGGGTTGAGGAAGAAGTCATTCATAGGTGGGAATAATAAATTTAAAATCACTAGTGACAATAGGTGCATAATGGTGTCCAAGTAGACACTAGTGTGTGAATGTGTTAATGATGATATTAGGATATAAGCAAGGGTGAGACCTAATGCCAACAATAGAAGGTATTCATGCTTTGATGAAATTATGTGTTTTTAGGTGTTTTGGGCTCAAGAACAATTAAAAGGAGACCAAGTCATGTCTATTGTTGATGAACATTAAACTAGGTGCAAATCATGAAGAAAAAGTGTGAAGTATGTACCTTTCAAGCCTCTGCAAGGTGATACTTTTGATATACTTGTGGAAAATAGACTTATAATATAGGTGAGACTTTTGATATACTTGCAGAAAGTAGAGTTATAATATAGTTGAGAATTTTGATATAAGGGCAAAGGAGAATTCTAGTATAGGTGAGAGACTCTTGATATAGGTTTAAAGGAGACTTCTAATA
>VDFB02268500.1:0-25000 GCA_007258455.2 Sequoia sempervirens
CTTGCCTCTCTATAAAATTGCAATTCAATAGCCACCATGTCTAAGAGCAATTACACAATTTTGTTGAACCACCTTTGCCTCATCATATGGAAGAAACCTAATTGTAGATACCTAAAATATTCCTCCTAAACATCAAACCTCGATTGTCATTGCATCATCCATTATCATTAACCATTTTACTTGATTAATCATTCATTAATCATCACATTTATCACTTTATTACCATCATTAATTATTTATCACTTAAAAACTAATATTCATTTAATAAATCCCATTTATCTATTTAATTAAATAATATTTTATTGTTTAATTAAATGCGAGCTAATTATCCACTTTCAAATAATTTCCATTTTTACTTATCAGTTAACTCTTTTTCTTTTCAGTCAACTCCATCTTCACTAATCAATTAACTTAGTCTTCATTTAGAAACTCAATCTTCTCTCATCAGTCAACTTCGCTTCATTTTAGAAAATTCTTCTCCTCTCACAAGTTAACTTAATCTGTAAATGGAAACTGCATGTGCACATTTATCCTATTATTGAAGTAAATAATCCAATATTATCCTTTCATCACCTTGAAATGGAAAATTTCCACTTTACAATCGAGTTGACTCCACTAATTTTCCAGTTAACTTAGGTGATCAGTCTTATCCTCATCCCCTAAGTCTATAAATGCAATCTCTTCTTCATCAATTTCATCATTCAATCAATCTTAAGCAAGTACATTTTGTCGAAATCCGAAATCAATCAATCATCAATCAATTCTAGTGTTATGCTACAGAGATCTAGCATCCACATACCTTTAAAACAACACATCTTTCTTATTTGAGGTTTGCAATGAATTTTGTAGACTAGGTTTTATTTGATTTCATACTTTTAGGTCTTTATAATTTTTAGTTTATTATTTTTTATTGTTTATGCTAATAACCTCACAAACCCCTACCACAAAATCTTCATATGCAATGTGTTAGAATTTTGCATAAACACAACAATTCTGCCTAGGACATAATGTCTATAAGCTAATCATAAAACTGAAATTGGAGAGTACAAATGTTTTATATTCAATCATTTGGAGCTTAATTACAAAGAGAATTGTACAAACATATAGACCTCTTCGATGCATGATTCGAAGAGATGATGTGTCCAAGAATTATGCCTTTAACTCTCAATCACTCCCAAAACTTAGTCTAACAGAAATAGAGGTGGCACCTAACTGTCATCAATCAAGAATTGATTAGGTGGTAGTGGCACTTGTGTACCTCAAGTTAAGGTGAACACGTCATTATTAGCTACCTAGGTGAGAATAATTAAATATTCTTATTATCCTAAGTAAATTTAATAGCTAGGTGCAATATTACACCTCTCCCCCCCCCGCCCCCCCCCCAAAAAAAAAGAGAAATGCGAAAAAGAGAGACTAGGTAGCCCCCTTAGATGTGATGCCTCTTGCGCCAATGGTGGATGTCATACTTTTGATGCTAAAGAGGATCCATGCTCACTGGAAAAATATTTCTCCGTTAAGGTTGAAAGAAATTCAAAGGTGAATGTAGAAGATCTTCCAATTCCAAAAAAAATGTGGGAAGAATTCATAAAATCTATGTCTTTGATAGTTGTATAGTGACCCCCATGTTGGTGTTGTGTGGTGCCATGATCAAATCAAGTGTCATAGGCCTAAATAAAGAGGATCACTGCTTAAGATCATGTGGAAATAGTGATGTGCAATAGGTGCCAAAGAGGTAGTTTATGGATGTGGAATCTCAATTCATGCCATGGGCTGCAATGATCATCCCATAATATGTCCTAGTGTGAAGAATTATTAGAAGCCCTCGGTGAATCATCTTTGAACTCTATAGGAGCAACAAGTGAAGGTGGAATCACAGTGCATGCCATCTTACACTACCCATTCCACAAGATGCCCACATTAGCTGCTTGAGTATGAACAAGTGGCAAAGCTATTGAAGGTGTTCAAATCTTAGTGCATGTTGAATGACTACACTACACATCCCATGAACTACTCACATGGGTGGTGTGAGCATGAACAAGTGTAGATGAGGCATCCAGGGGATTAGTTGTTCAATTTTATCCATATGTGCAAGGTTGTCTAATGGAACATCACAACTTGTTGGAGGTTCAAGATCTCCATATAGCTACCTAATATGGTCATGGCAACAATAGGGTAATCAATGTACTTTGTGATATAGTATGTCCTCAAAAACCGTAAGACATATTAGTCCATAGACCATGTTGTTGAAGTTTGATTAAGCACGTTTTTGTTCATGGTCACTCAGCTCAGGAACAAGTCCATGTAAATAGGGTAATACATCCTACTTAAGGCAATGTTTCTTTATCCCTTCTTTTTGAGATGAATAGTTCCTTGAATTTAGCCTGACAACAAAACAATGGAATATAATACTAAAAACATGTTTACAACCCCCTTAGTAGATTTGGAACTTTATTTTAATCAGTGCTTACATAATGCTTGTGTTGTGAAATCCTAACCCATTTCAAAATGAATTTCTCACAAAAACTCCCCTATATAGCTAAAAAAGGCCTCTTGAAGTTGGTCTCCAAATGCAAAAACTACAACAGTGAGGGGGATCTGTTGTTGATGGTAGGTAAATGACCTATGGATAGCAAACTAGTGGCGTCCAAAGGTGACAAGATGATAACAATTTGGTGGCGACAGTTGGTGGTATTGCCAAATGGGTGATGGGGTCACAATGACAATAGGTAGCACCATTTGAGTGACAACCTAGCAGCACTAAGGCTGCTAAGTAGTGGAGATTTAGTGGAGTGGGCAGGACCGCAGGAGTAGACTCTTGAGTGATGGCGCCAAATTTTTAAACTTTGTCATCAACAATATTAATGGGGTTGTTGGTTTATTAAGGAATCAATTGGTGAGTTAAAAAAGGCAAGGCCTACCACTCTTATGGTGGAAGTTGGGGTTCTATCCCTACCACGTAAAGGTACAATGTGCACCCTCTATACCTATGTACAATGCTTTAAAGCGCTTAAAAATAAAAACACTTTTAATTTTTTATTTTTTATTTATTTTTTAATTTATTAACATAAAAATTTCAGTTCCTATGACTTCCCAAGCTTGCACCTATGTTGCATGACCTAGACCTATGTTCCTAGGTTTAGAAAAAATAGTTATTTTTGACCTACTCCAAATTGGACAAATTTTATGTTGATTCATAGGTTTTTAGCCCTTTCAGATGCATTGGCACAATTTGTTTTGAGCAGCTCACTTCCTACAAAAGATCTCTGCGAAAAGAAAAAACAAAACCCTCCCATAGTTGGCTAGCTTTAGGTTGTCCAATTCAAACAAAATAAAAGTTAATCATAACAAATTTGAATATTTTGGATACAATGGTGAGCTCAAAGTGGCTCCACCATTCACCTAATATGCTAGATACTAAGATCTACTTGCCCTATTACCTAGAAACTTGACTAACTTAATGACATCAGGGCTTTGATACCATATTAGAATTTTGCATAAACACAACAATTCTACCTAGGACCTAATAATGTCTATGAGCTAATCATAAAACCAAAATTGGAGAATAAAGATATTCAATATTCAATGATTTGAAGCTTAATTACAAAGAGAATTGTACAAGATATAGACCTTTGGGGTGCATGACTCAAGGAGATCATCGATCCAAGAGGAATGCGTTTAACTCTCAATCACTCCCAATCGGGAGGTGAGTTAACTTAGTCTAATAGAGATAGAGGTGGCCCATAACTGCCTCCATAAGGATTGATAAGGCAATAGTGGCACTTGTGTACCTCATGTCAAGGTGACCACGTCATTATTAGCTACCTAGTTGAGAATAATTAAATATTTATACTATCATAAGTAAACTTAATAACTAGGTTTAATATTAAACTTAGGATGAACGCTATCCTAGGTGAAGCAAAATATTTACACCAACAGATTGTGCCTTGTGGTGATGGCAAAGGCCGTTCCCATCTACAAAACATTGAAAGGGGTGGTCAAGAACCAAACTAGACAAGTTTATAACCAGTTTATCTTCCTAGTATATCTTTTGATGTCCACAATTAGGGGATTTTAAAAAATTAAACTAGCTTATGATTTTTTCAAAACTTTGTAATAGCCTTTGTTTGTTCCACATTTTTTTTAGTAAATTCAAATAATCATATAAATATAGTAAATATTGCCAAAACTTGTCAACTTTGATGCCCAACTACCTTGGAATTCAAGATTCATACCAACCTTGAAAGAAAAAAATGTATTGATGTTAACAAATGATAAAAATAGGTCAATGGAACTCAAAAAATACATTCACTTGTTATAAAGAAAAGCCAGAGAAAAAAGAACACCAAAAGTAACTTATTAACCTTGTGGGAAAGACCTCTCAAATCATGGTAATAATGAATATCAAAGTGTGAGACTGGCATTATCACACCCAATAGTAAGGCTTGAACCAAAAGAAGAAACAACATATTCTCTAGTGCCCTAACATGGCTAATTCAAAAGAATGGTCATAGAGGAATGTCCACAATTGAGGAGGCAAAGCTTAACAATCCTTGGAGGGAGCTAGGTGGTACCATTAGAGACTCTCCTAGCATCCAAGACAAGTGAACTTTTGGCAATTGGAAAAAACAAAAAAATGTAGTTACATATGCCTACTCCCATGACTTGTGCTATAGCCAAGGGAAAGGCTTTCAACCTTCAAATGAAGCAGTAAGAAGATCTGTATGCTTTGATAGTAATACACTAAGAGGAATGTCATCTCAATGATCCGTCTACATTTGTGTGTTGGCTCATTATAACAAAGTGGATTCGATGCCTTCTCTATAGTGTGTTGAAAGAAGTAACTAATCAGCATGATAGCTCAAAAAGTCCTTTGTATGTGGAAGAATAATGGTCTCTTGAAGAAAAAGGTCCAGGCACATCTGATGAAGGCATCAAAAGAAAGTGGATAAAATATTGCCTAAATGCCAATAGAAATCAAGGTTGCTTGGCCCTTTATCTAACCACTCAAAACTATCAACGAATCTCCAAGAATCAGGGTTATTGACAAGGACTTTAGTTAGTAAATCTATATCTTTAATGCACATCACTAAGAGGACCAATGGAGCCACAAGATTTAAGAGTTCTTCACTAAGGCATAAATATAACCTTCTTTCACAACTCTAGGCAATAATTAGAGGCCCCTCTTCTCTTCACTCTTGACAAGAGACTTGACCAACATAGACCATCCACGATTTCCTCAAGATCTCTTAATGCAATCAATTTTTAGAAGATGATGCACTTCAAAAAAATCTAGGAGACTTCACAGAAGTTTTTATCAATGGGAAGGTTGGTCCATACCTATTATATACTTGGTTCTTTTACTTTAATTTCCCATTATGCTATCCTATGGCTATATTTTCTTTTATCCATTATATTTCCTTTGCAGGATCAAGTTTTGAATTGTTATAGATGATGAATTTTAAATTTTAATGCTAAATTATCAGAAACTAAATAATGATCCCAAAGATGAGAGAAGAATATCCTTAAAGCATCTATATTAAATGACTGATCTAAAGACAAAATAAACTGAACAGTAAATCAATAAAGCTTTCCATGCATAGAGGGGTGGTTAATAATTGCATTTATGAGATCTACAAACCATCCTATCCCTTGTTGTTTCAGATAAGTACATACCTCAATTGTCACTTCATGATCTAGTCGAACAGGTGGTCGACCAACATAGTCCATTGGTGGATCTTGCTCGGGTGGAATAAGCAATTCATCCCAACTTATAAAATATAAGTCACCATCCAAATCACTCCCAGAACACTCATTTGGATGAGGCCTACACAATCAATAGCCAAGAGTTTTTAAATGTGCAAGTATTTAGAGTCTTAAACCCTCTTTTATTATTTTTAGCTAGAATTATATAAAGCTTCAAGCCAAAAAAAAAGATAAATCAATGAGTGGCAAAAAAATTCTTCTAGGACCTACCACAGCTCCTCTATATGTTTCTCATTTTAAACTGTGAAATGAAGAAATTACAATCTCCTGAAAATATAATAATTTTACTTATTTACATTTTCAGATTTTCTTGATGAACTCATTATTTAGTCAGAAAATATCTCAAACCTAAAGCTCTGCAACGGTCTAAAAAGGACTATCATTTATCCTTGGCAAATCAAGAACCCTCTAAAGCTGCATAAATGGAAGCAATGTCACAGATTTAAACACCATTTACCATGGCAAGTTATAATGATATTCCAACTGATCAAAATATTGAAGGGCCAAAGTTCTGAATGGTGGAATATAACTGCATGAGATTCACTCAAAATCTCACAAATGTATGGAATAGAACTTACCTCATGCAAGAAACCAGCTCAATTTTAAATTCAAACCAACAATGTTTGCTAAGCTTATTTGCATATGCCTTTAATAAATAAATTATTTCCAAAAAAAGAAGTTATCCAAGAACTAAAGAGTTCCTATATGGTAAAATGTTCGCTTCACTAGCTAGCATGTTATTCTCAATTGGGATGTGCCTAATCTAGAACAGCCCAACAGAAAATAGGCGACAAGGTAGGATAAATGCATACTTTAAAGAAGAAAAGAAAAGATGACAGTAAGACAGGTGAGCTATCAAATTGGTTAAGGTACCAGGAAATTTAAAACAAAGCAGTCCATTGCAGGTAGGAAATACCAATTTTTACCTTTAACTGGTTTTCTTTAAGGGTTCGAAAAGCAATTTTCCCATTCAATTTTTTAAGATTGTAAATTTAATAGTGTTGAAGTGGATGATTGAAATAGAGAAAAAATAAAAATCTCTCCTAGTGATTTGACAGCCATATAAGTAGAAGCATGGGAGCAATAGGTTTATTCATGTTATCCCAAGGTACAGTTTCTTTCTGCAACAACCATATTCTGAGGACATCGTACAGGTTGAACATATACCTTGACTGAATTGAAGGGTGGCAAAGGGGCTTGTCAAAGAGTTACAGACAGGTAGACACTTTCCTTACTATAATTTCATTGCTTGGTGATGTTGAGCATGTTGAATCTGTGGAAATATTGGCAGTTTCTCTACTATGTGGTGCTATATTTACTTCTATGCAAATAGTTAGTTTACCTGTTATTGCTTTACAGCAAGGTTGAAGATTGTAGAGTGGGCCCTTTCTTCAATGTCCATTAGAGATATCAGCATAATTTCACGTTAAATTTATATGTTTGCAGTCATACATTATGCACTAAGCCTCCGTAGAAATTTGGGAATATTGACCATTATCTGGCTGTTGTGTTAACTTTACACCCACTGTGGCTACATTACTTCAAAGAATTGTTTTAAACTTTTTTGACAAAAAATGTCTACTTTAATGCCATTTCTATTACACATTATTTATAAGTAATTGATCAAAAAAAAAGAACCCTTGTGTAGTTACCTTTCTCCCTTCTGTGGGAAAACTAAGCAGTCTATCATATGATGAAGATCAGGAACATCAACAGCACACAATACTCTTATGTCACCCGGATGAAGGCATGGATTTTTTGCAACCACAACTTTTTCTTGCAATATACAGTTCTTGTCCATTTCTTTGGATCCACAATCAGAAAGCCCATCATCAAAAAGCTTGGTGTTTGCCCTAGATAGTTGAATAAATACCTCACCATAGTTTAAGGTCCCAGTTTCATCCAAACATCCCATCAGGGTGCGGCCTTTTGAGACATATATGCGGCTCTTGGTTTTTAGCTCTGCTAATTGACATTTTCTGAACGCTTGAAGCATCATTGAAAGATAAGGTTCAGTATTTGGACTGTAGCCCCCCATTAGCATCTCAATCAGACACTTATGATCATCTCCAGAGAACATCATCTGCAAAGTAACAGTAGCCATTTCTCTGTTGACCAGCATTTGATCTAAATGGACCATTGCCTTTTTCTGCATGCACTCAAAGTTCTCATCTGGAACACCCAAAGTTGACAGCAGTGTGATTATTTCACGGTTAAGAAAGGCAGGCAAAAATCTGCTCCAATTTAAAATGTCCAATGTTGTATTCTTTGAATTGAACTTGAGCATACTTCGTCGCAAAGATAATTTGTGATATGAAGTAGGATCAATTGCTACAACACCTTTATAGCCACCATACCTTATCTGGAAAGCTGAAGGAGGGGGGATACCAAATTCACATATATTAGCTATCTGTTTTGCCAAAGGGAAAGAAATCTTCCCAATTCCATCTGAAAAACAGTATTTGATGCCATCAGTACAGACCTCAATATCAGGGATGAGGACAACTTCATGCTCCTTAACATTTAGCGTCTTCCTCGAAGAGCTAAATGATTGCCCCATTCTTGCTGCACACTTAGCTACATTCCTGATACAGCTAAATTCGCCCATCCATTTTCTGATGCTGTCAGCACTAATGTTGTCATTGGAAGCAAACATCCAGACTGAATTTTCCCTCAATTGACTGGATGAGAAGGCTAGGAATTCAAACCTTTTGTTGCCTATAATAATGCCATCCTTCAGAGTAGACAATATCCTATTGTATAGTTGTGTTTTGTGTGGCCTTGCTAGAAACCCATATTCAGTTTTTGCAGTTAAGGCAGTAGAATGGAGCTTACTCCAGTCTTCATCAACAAAAGATACTCTGAGGAAATCATCAATGTACTCTGCAAACTGCCTTGTTACCCGATTTGAAGTATTAAGCTCAGGGCCCAGAAAGTAGACCTTAGAAGGAGTAACTAGAGCCCTGTGAAATTTCATTATGCTAAGATCTGTAGAAATTGTAGCAGATCTCAACTGATTGTGTCTAGTTCGCAACTTATTTAATTGATTTTGAAGCCATATTTCTGGTTCAAAACATGTCGACTTAAATTTATGCAGTTCTGCCAAAGCCAGATTTATGTGTAAAGCCGCTGTCTTGTTATTGTGTAGTAAATCAAAAAACTGAGGACTAAGTGTTGGGGCACTGAGTATCCCACGATGAATGAGAGAATTGACTTGGAACAGTATCTCATAAGGCAGCTTAACACCCTCTGGAGCACTAATATTCAGCACCATTTGTGGTAAGGGTGAAAATGAATTGCCACTTTCTAAAGTAAGTTCCTCTTCCATCGATTTATGTAAAGGCATGCTTTCAATGATTTTAGCAAGTTCCACATTATCAGAAAATTCCAAACAAAATGAACTGGACTGTCCAATGCTACAGAATGCTGAGAAATCTGTTGTTCGAACCCACTGAAGCTCAGTGTCCTCTTTGCAAAATTTGTAGCGATCCTCACCAAATCTTACAGATAATTTCTGCACGGCCACCTTATAAAATATTCTTGGACCGGACTGCAACTGAGACAAGTAAAATCCCAGGTTTATAATTCACTTTAATACCATTTCAAGTTCATAAGCACCACATATGTCAATTAAGTAGGCTCGCTCATATGTGTAATAAAAGGTTACCGCTCAACCTTGCAACAGCAGCAAAATTGTTCTTCCTTGAAATTTTATTACCATGACAATATTATGCATAAAAAATGGCATATAAAGAATATGGGATAAGCTATGTGTTCGGCCGCAAGCAATAGATGTCTGGTGGATAAATCAGGTGAAACTGTAAATTTTACATGGCTTACGTCACATCCTAATATTGGTTGTTTAACCACCAGGAGAGGAAAAATAAAATGATTAGGACAGAATCTCAGAATACATATGCATCTAACAAAGGGGGTACTGCAATGCGGAAAGTAAACATACCTGAAAGAGAATAATCTGTCTCCCAGTTTCTTTCAAAATGCCTGTATTGGTCTGAACAATGTCTTGAAAATTAAACTCCAACTTATATTCCACTCCACTTTCAGTAACAAAAAAATTAACAGTTTTTGTTCTTAGTGCAAACTCAGAAACAACATCAGCTGCAGACCATAAAACACAAAATGCATTATGGAACACTGGGCAGCCTGCAAACAGCTTCACTCTGCCAATTGAGTAAGTTGCTCTCGGGATCATGTCATTTTCTATAGTGGAAAGGACGATGTTAGCATTCTGAAGTAAGGGCAGCCCCATTTGAGAAAGCCTGCATACTTCATCTTTTGCGTCAGGGTTTTCAAATTGGACCTTGCCATATCCTCTGGACTTCCAATTTATCCTGGCAGTCTTGATCTCGCAGGCAAACACACTGTCCTTACCAGCGATGTCCTCCAGATACTGCACCAACTCCTTGGCAATGATTGTTAATGGTAAATTTGAAACTTTGACAGTGCAGCTACCCATGATTATGCCACCAATCTATATAAGTTCAATACCCTGTCTTGAACATTTTGCATGCAGGGCTGTCCACATCACTTTTTTGACAAACTCTATATCTACGGTATGAATATCCAGACTCCAGTATCCACCATCAGCAACCACTGTTTGCGGTACCCATTTTCCTCTCCACATATTCACTGTGTATATCCTTTGTCAGCCAAATTTAAGCAGTAATCTGCCTTGTTTACTCGGAATTTTACATGGCACGCACTACCTATTTAAGCCAGATTTCCATATCAAAATCATACCATCCTAAAAACTCGTGTAAGCGTCACGAGGAGTCTATCATCGATTACAGTGCAGGAAGTTGAAAAAATAAAAAGCTTTGGAAATAAAAGAAGATTATGGGTAATCTAAGTAATACTCCAAGATTTTTCATTAGATGATATGCATGATCACAAAGCACTTTTTTCAGATGTGCAGTTATAGCTGTGATCTCCATGATTTGTGTGATTTGTGGGAGTTGGATTGAATATTTTTCACAAAAATCATGTGAGTGACAAGACGTTCAGAATTGGGGTCGGAAAGCCAAGGCTGAGGAGTTTATTCACGCGTTGTAGTGTTAGAAATGGTGTTTATAGTCAAACAAGAAGGTGCATATAAGGTTACCCTAACATGGATGGACTTTTTTTTAACAGGGTGGAAAGTTAGCCATCTTCGTGGAGGTCTGTACCATGTGGCTGTTTAGTTATCAAGGTACAAATTTGTATAGATATTTTAGATGGAGAAAATTGGGTTTGATTATTAAGTAAATTTGATGAAATAGTTTTCTTTAAGAAGATTTCTTATATAATTTAAGTTTTTTTTTAATTATTATTGTAATAGTTTAGTTAAAGGAGATTTTTGATATAGATGTATAAATAAAAATAAAAAAGTTATATTAATAAAGTTCATTTTTAGATATTAAGTGTTTAATTTATTTATAAATATGAAATTAATTGAAATGTAGTAGTTATAAATTTATTTTAAATTTAAATAAAATAAATTAAACAATTAGAGTTTAGGTTACACATGAAACAAGTAAATGAAACATGAAGAGTGAAAAATGCATGTATATAAAAGGTAGTATGTGATTAAAGGAGATTAAAGAATGTTATAAAAATTAGTTGAATGGAAGTCTCAAATGTGTCGAATTTTTCATGCCCATTATCAAAGGGCATGCTCATGTTTGAAGGGTGTGTTTGTGGCTTCTATGGTGCACTTGTGACATATGTAGCATGCTCGTGTTTGATGTGAAGGTGGTAGTGTCGTTTGTACTCGTTGCTTATAATTTATTGCACTTATCAAACTTGTCCTTGTAATCTACAAAACTATGTCTAGAAGTGGCAAAGATAGCAAAAATTGTAAGGCATGTGCATATTTAGGTACTTACCTCAATCAAGTCCTTATAAGGCATGTTCCAAAATTGCCTCAATGAAGTCCCTATTGGGCACGTTCCAACCTACAATAGTGGCCCTAGATGTGCAAGGGTTGTAATAATGGTGGCATGTGCAACATCTTAATGGAGGTTTCTATAAATAGCAAGTGTGTGTGGAGGTAATAAGTAATGATTGAGGAATGAGAAGAGGTATTTTCCAAAAGTGAAAAGTTTTATAAAATAAATAGTGATTGATGAATGAGAAGAGGTATTTTCCAAAAGTGAAAAGTTTATAAAATAAATGTGTTGGATGCCAATTGATCGTTAAAAATATGGTAGGGTTAGGGTTGAGGAAGAAGTCATTCATAGGTGGGAATAATAAATTTAAAATCACTAGTGACAATAGGTGCATAATGGTGTCCAAGTAGACACTAGTGTGTGAATGTGTTAATGATGATATTAGGATATAAGCAAGGGTGAGACCTAATGCCAACAATAGAAGGTGTTCATGCTTTGATGAAATTATGTGTTTTTAGGTGTTTTGGGCTCAAGAACAATTAAAAGGAGACCAAGTCATGTATATTGTTGATGAACATTAAACTAGGTGCAAATCATGAAGAAAAAGTGTGAAGTATGTACCTTTCAGCCTCTGCAAGGTGATACTTTTGATATACTTGTGGAAAATAGACTTATAATATAGGTGAGACTTTTGATATACTTGCAGAAAGTAGAGTTATAATATAGTTGAGACTTTTGATATAAGGGCAAAGGAGAATTCTAGTATAGGTGAGAGACTTTTGATATAGGTTTAAAGGAGACTTCTAATATATGTGGGACTTCTAATATAGATGGGACTTCTAATACATGTAACTAATCACCTAGTCCTAGTAGCTTAGCTAAAAGAGACTTTTATTGGGAAAAGGTGTGTTGTTCACCTTTCATAATGTTATAATATAAAAATTAATATAATTTTTGGTGCACCTAGGGGATCTAGGGATTCATGTATCAAATGGTATAGAAATTCTTGGGGCCACTTTATATGTTGTAAGTAACATTGAGATAAATATTTAATGTATGTTTGCACAATAGAAAAATATTTAATATTGGGGAGACTTAGTACCAAAAATTAAATGAGGAGGGAAATAGTTTTGTAAGCTCACAGTATTAGTCACATGGTTTATGCAATATCACTTGGTGGTTTTGTGTAAGCTTACTTCTATAAAAGCAATCGCATGAGTATTTGTTGAGGTTGGCTAGTTGATTAGCTTGAGCATCTCTTGTAGGTTGCATATGTGACGAGAGAGGGTATAGATTGGGATGTGCAATTATATGATTGTCATTTTTTTATTCGCATGGAGTGCATGTAGAGAGCTTGTTTTTTTAGAGGTTGTCACATACTGATTTTTTCTTACATAGTTCTAACATTATATTATATGGGAAACTGAATTAGACCCTTGGATATTTGACATGCGTTAATTTATGAGTGATGTTTATGGATGATAGTTAGATGTATTTTGAATTTGATGCATATGTTAAATTATATGATGATGTAATGCACATGTTTCGCTTTGATTAAGGTTTATGGGATAACGCTATTAATGAAAATTTAAGTGTAAATAAGTGCAGGTACATGTCGAAGATGAGAACATGGTTGAGGTAGAAGTTTTTAGCCAATTGACATCGATGAGTATGATGGATATCTTGCACACACCACGTAAATTCATATATTTTTCATTTTTTATATATATTAATTAGGCGAAGGGGGCCTAACCCCAAATACATCCATGAAATGATCAAATACAACTTCAAAATTATAAAAACATCAACTATATTTCTATCGTCACTTGGCTTGCTATAGACCCCAACCTATTCTGCTACCTCCATCACCACTGCCTCCTCAGCATTGTTCGCCACCACCACATAATCATGATCCTCCTCTAACATCAGCAAAACAAGGATGGCAAATTCAGCTTCCAATGTTTGCGCCCCACAGAGCTCCTTCAACAAGTTGATATTCACTAGATCACCTCCGCCAAATGAGACTCCTGATCTTCACCCACACTCCACAAGATAAAGGGTATCCATGGCCCATTTACAAGGAGAACGAGCAGCGGCCAAACACTGATCACTAGCCTTAGGCCCAACCCTCTAATCGCCATCTCCAAATAATATTCCATAGCTTCTCGCCAGTGATCTTTCACCAACCACGTCATATGAGAAATCTAACCATGGCCTTCTCCTCTTGGGCTTGCAACACCCATGCCATGAACATTGAATTAATATTCGAGTTCACACAAAAACGGTAGCATGAGAATAAAAAATCAACACCCAAAATTTGCTTTGTGGCTTCCAAGATCTTTGTGTCTTTTGGATTGAAAAGCCGCCTGAGACGAGTGTCTGATACCACACATTGGAAGTCCATTTGCATTTCCTTCACCCCCAAACTTATCGTGGTTTCCATGATTATGATGGCATTTTACCCTGTTGTGGGACGATTTGAAGACTTCCCACCGCCACCGCAGTCCTTCTGCATTTAAGACACCTCCTTCATCTTGTCTCGAGCTCAAAAAACCGTATCTTTCCAAGTTATCTTGCGTATGTGAGGTAACTCAAATTAAACTCTGGCTCCCCATCGTAATCCCCAACCATCATAATTGCCTCCTTAGATAGCATGTCGACCTCCATGTTCCTTTCTCTATAAACATGGGAGATTTTTAAACTCTTCAAATTCCTCTAGTACCTTAGCAATTCGGTTTAACCACTTTTCCAATTTCCAATTTGGAGTTGCATGCTTTCGAACTGTGTTAATTAAGTTTGAGTCTCTTTCAAGATGATTTTTTTGTCCCCCTAATCTTTTGCAGAGAATTACACCCCACTAGGCCTCTTGGAATTCGGCTTTGTTATTGGTACCATCCCGCGAGCGCTTCACCCACCTTGCAATCCATGCACCAGTATGATCCCGTGGAATACAAACAGCACCACATGGCCCTGGATTACCTTGGGCAGCCCCGTCGAAGTTTACCTTTAACCACCCTTCATCTGGGGATGCCATCTCACATTCAAATGAGGATTCTCCCTAAGATCATCCTTACGAGTCGCATATGTTTTGCATTTTTACATATAGTTTGGCCAAGTATATCCTGTGAGTGTATTCCTTGTGTGTGTTTGGAATGATGAAAAATAGTTAATATGCATTAAAATATGGTAGTAAAGCTATAATATAATTTAGTAATTAAAAAGTAAGAATGTTATGTAGAGTATAAATTAATCCTTGTTTAGTAAAACCTAAGTTTAATAAGGTCTTTAAGGTAGGTCAGCTTACACCTCTATGATCTTGAACATTGTAGTTTCCTATCAAGATTAGATTTTAGGAATGTATTGGTTTAATTTTTTTTTTATCTATATTTGGAACAAGTTATTTTGGCTAGCAAAAAGAAGTTCTCTAGGATCACTTACCTGACCTTGTGTGACGTGACTATTCTTTCTTTACCGATTCATGCTAAAATATGAAAGATCACCTTTTAGTATAGGGTGATAAAATATACAATGGAGATATATGTATTCTTAATCTTATGTTGTGTATGTTAACTCTAAAAATTTGCTTCCAATGTCTTTTGTATGAATTCTTGATTGATTATAGTTATGGATAGATAAACCTGGAACACAAGTAATATTAGTTAAGCCACCTTGAAAAAAATTGATAAATATATTGAAGGAATTTTATTTTTCATGCACTTGTTTTGTACCTTAAGAAATACTAACCCAACTAAATGAATGAATCTATTTCCTTAGGTTAATAACCAAACTATAGTTGCTTAAACATATTTACCTATGCAATTCAAGTTGAATTTCTCTTTAATTCAAAATGTTGATGAATTTTAATTTGTAGACAATGAGGATCCTCCTTGTAAATATGAGAATTAGGGCTCATAATTGTTTTAGATTGGGTAATCATTAAGTGGTGTGTTCTTTAGTTAAGTCATATTTCTTTGCAACATGTTAATTGGTATCTAAAGAAAATTTAAACTGTCAGTTAAGTAAAGGGAGTTTAGAATGGGGTAGTAGACTCTATAGTAGATGGTTGATTTCAAAGTGTCAAGGGTGGTTTCTTAATAAGGAAAATGAAATAAGGAAACCATAATATGATTACAATATAGTCAAATAATTTTAAGGTCGAAATATAGTAAATTGGTATATCATTATTTTATGTAATCGTTGTGTTGTCTTGATTGTTTTAATAGAAAATTTATTTCCATTATTGTCATATAAAAAAGAAAAAATAATTTTTAAAAATTACATCTAGCTAAGTTTTTATTTTTAAAAGTTGTAAATTTTAGTTATGGATTGAACTCTTCTTTGTCTCATATTCTTGATTGATTGCTTGTAGTGTGTTTGGTTGAAACTTGAATATTTGGTAACCTAAGATTGTTGATTATTCAAAGTGTACTTTTCAATTGTGATTTAAACTCTTTAACATAGTTAATAGTTTGATTGTACTATGTTTGGTAGTAAGTTGAAATTAAGAGTTGGGTTGTAAAGTAGACTAAATGTTTTCAAATTTGAACCTAGAGTTGCTAGGTGAAATACAAAACATTATAATGGTCATGATAAACTTAGAGATACAAGTAAAAAGATCTTGAAAATAAATATTCAGTGTTAGTAAAAAGAAAAAAAACTTAGATTTGGATATTGAAATACATTATCTTCTTTTTTGTGTCCTTGTTACTGATAATGGTTATGATGATTACACAAGTATAATATAAGAAAGCAATATAACAATGTAATTATAGAGTATAAATTTTGTAAACAACGTTTTCTTGTAAGTTATGATTTTTATGGCTTACTAAGCATTGATAGTAGAAACTGAATAAACCTAAAGAAGTTTGTTGTGATGTGTCTTGTGGAAAACCAATGATTGTTGTGTTTGTGAGTCAAGTTTGAGATACAAGGTATCCAACTTGGAAGGAGGATGTGGTGGACATCTAAGAAGATCTTCCTATGTGCACTCTTATAATAAATATGTTTGATGTGATTTTAATGCAAGATGGAAAGTTATTTTTAAATAATGTTGATCATGTTGTATATATTAATGTATTCCCTAGTGTCGACTGCTCCAATTGGAGAAGGTTCTACTAGTGTTACTCAAGGTTGAGGGAAAGTTTTGTTCATTGGAAAATTATGATTTTTTGTTGATGTTTTCCCTGAGCTAGACAAAGGACTGATGTCGTAAGATTATGAATTCCCTTGAATGTCCTGCTAGTTCTACTCCCCTATTTGTTAGGATCACACTTGTTGGTCCATAGTGCAAGACCTTTTTCCTTGAGTGTTGTATCCCATGGGTTGAGGATGAACCCTCGTGTGCCATAAAATTTTACTTGGTATACAGACATTAGATGCTCAGTGGTAATAGTATTTTTTATAGTTATAGCTTCATGGGTATGTGATATCATCATGTTCTATTAACATAAAAGTAAAATATCAGCAGATATGGGTCACAAGCAGTGTTGGAAAAGGAGTGAATATAATAGAAGTTGTTTTAACTTTATCACCAAAAATATACAATAAAGAATATAAAGAAATAAAATTCAAGGTTTGTGATAGTGTAACATCCCAATGATGCTTTGATGGTACTATCCAGGTGCGAAAATTGGCAACAATGATGATTGATTTTTTTTTATGCTAAATTTTGTTTCTCATTGAGTGAGATAAAATTCTTATTTGAAATATATAGATATTTTTTTTATGATTTATTCAAGGGTGAAGCCACAATAGTGGTTTACAATTTGATGGAGGAAGGAAAATTGAGAAAAAATGACCCCATGGCAAAAAAATTGGTTTTAGGGGTTCAAATGAACCTACAAGTTCGACCGAACCCATTAATTACTGGGCCCACATTTCCTACCCAAAATAACAAAAGGAAATGCATATTGAGGGTGGTTCACTTGAACCCCTAGGGATTCGTACGAACCCCCCTTATTCCTCATTCTCCCCCTGAAACACAAAAAAACCTAATTTTTTATGCTTCAAAGCTCGGGTTGAGGATGAAAATGGAGGAATCTTCACAAACCCAACTAGAATCAAGTAGTCCTTGGAATGATCTATCCAACGAATATCATCTTAATATGTTTTGGTTTTATTATGTATTTGTTTTTATAGTTTTATTAAACATAGGTTTTTCATCAAAAATTAAGGTCTTTGTTCTGCACATGTGGAAAAATAGCATATTATCAAAAAAAAAAAATTAAAAAATATGAGTGCACCAAATATTGAAGTCTTTGATCCAACAAAAAAAAATGAATTTCGATATATACAAAAAAAGTTACGCGTTATACAGTCGCGCTATGTCTGAATTGTAATTGGTTTGACTTTCAAACTTGATTAAATAAAAAATATTCAATAAAAAACTATCTAACCAAGTGGAAGCACTAAATATCGGAGTTACAAATCTAAATTTGAAAGAATTAAAATTGTATCCTTCATGGATAAAAATTTATGCGTTATATGGTGTGCATCACTTTTTAAAAATGTTGTTTTATGAAAAAAACCAATTTTCATGGGAGATGGAAAAAGAAGTGCAATTTGATTCCAAAAATTTTGAAAAAAATATTTTTAGAATCTACAAACAAAATGTGACAAGACTCTAGTTTGCATCATCTTCAAATTCCTCACGGTTTAGCCGCTATAGATGTCTGAATGTGAAGATTTAGTTAAAAATAATAATTTCAATGTCTAGTTTGGCCAAAAATTGTAAACCACTATTGTGGGATCACCCTCAAAGCTATGATTTGTGGATATTTTTGGTAGGCACGTCTTGAATTGTGTGGAACTATGCTTGTTCTTCAAAACATGGTTTCTATGCAAACATTTTGTGGTTTGAGACCAACTTGATATTATTTATGTGATTTGAGATGACCATGTTATTATATTTCTTATGTGGTTTGGGACAACCATAATCTTTCCGGTTATTATGTATATGTGATTTGACACCAAAATTCCCCTCTATGCCTTAAGTGGCTTAGAGAATTCATATAGAGGATGTAATGTGCAAATTTGTGAAGTGTGTATTATTATTAATTTATTCTTGATTGATGATTGTTTATTTCAAAAATGATGCCAGTAGTTTTGTTCTTTTGAGCTATTTAGCTTGTGATGCTTTATTTCAATGGTCCTTTTTTTCCTCAAAGACAATTTGATTTAAATGATTTTGGTTATAATTGAGATGATGCATTTTTTATACTTTGGTTATTCTTTACTTTTCTTTAGTGATACTTTAATTGTAATTTTGGAATCTTGGTTTTATTTTTCTTAGTTTTAAAGCTTTCTTAATATTTTATAACTACAAGCATGTGTGATGTAACATGAAAGTTGTAAATCGTCATATTCAGGAGGGATCCTTGGCAAGTCATATGGAGGGACCCCTGACAGGTCGTATGGGGGATTTACATTGTGAGGATAGGAGCTACAAATTAAATTGGTATGGGACAATCATAATTCATTTCCCCTAGTTATTTTGTGTGATTCTTGTGTACCTTCTTTCTTGGAGGCTAACCCCTTACAAAAATAAGAGGAAGGTACTAGGAAATGTATGGAGGGGTCCTAAGAAGGGGCCTCGAGACCATATTTCCTAATATTACTATTATTTTATGGATACTCAATTTTGGCACAATGACTTAACAATAACATGTTAACTCAGATCGCAGTGATATGGAATTTCAATGTCATTAACATTGGATTCATCCTCATAAATCTCATTATGTGAACCTTGTGGTATGTTAGTGTTGTGTTGATGGCATGTGTGTTGTGAACCAACTAATGTGATGAGAAATACATGTGAATTAGTGATAGAAATTGTTATTATAAAAGGAAGTGAGTGTTTTCTTGAGATAGAATTGATTTGGGAACATGCTAAGCATGCTATGTTGTATAGAATTGTATAATGATTATTGATGTGAATCTGGCATATATATGTGTAGCATAGTCTTTAATAATCATAGAATAAAAATGGGAAGTAATGGTAATCCAACATCTATGAGTGTAATATTATTTTATTATTATAAGTATAATATAGATAAAATTAACTCTCATGAGTTGAACTTTGTTGTATAATATATTGATTTTCTCTAATTTCTTAAGAGATTTGTATAGTAAAATTTATCATACTTGAAACTTATCATAAATGAAGTAGTGTGTATAGTAAAATTTATCATACTTGAAACTTATCATGACTAATACTAGATATTTTCATGTGTTTATTACATTTGGAAATTATTTATAAGACCTTTATGGGTGACAGTTGTTTCGTATGCATAGATGTTATTTTTGTACTTTTATGGTTGATCATCAATATTGTTAAAAGGTGTTATTAATTGATTACATCAAGTGGTTATGCGAGTAAATATTATGGAGATGAGAATTAGATATGTAGATGTTTACTTGTTATGAATTATTAGATTTTAATCATTTCCATATGATTTTCTAGTTGATTATTATTTTTGAAATGTTATTTTAATTTATGATAGTTGTTTCAGCTGGTATTATTCATGTGATGTATTAATACCTTTTGTTGAGTGAATAGGTGAATTTTTCCAATGGTGGTTGGGTCACATAGTTACTTCTGCTATTTTATCCATGTGAAATATTGATCTTATTGTTACCTATTTTTAGCTACAGCTCAAAACAAGTAGAGCTGGATTGCATTTTTTATTGAAAGGTACAATTTTTTTGCTAAAAGTATTCATTCTATTCCAGAATATGATTACTTGTGAATTTCCAGTGTGATTATGAAAAAAATTGTAATAGAAGAAATCATTAAATTGCATAGTAAAGTTGCTTTATTCATATTGTAAAAACCAAAGTCCCACACAAGTCGTGGGAGTAACTTAATTTGATTTTTCATAACCAAATAATGAATACAAAATAAGGTTGTAAACTACACGACTGAAGATAATGTAAACATGAAAAAGGGAAATGATTCATCATTTCCTGTAATGATGAATTGTTTTTTACTCAAAGTCTTCAAGTTGCTTGTGTCTCCAGTGCCTCGAGGTTGTTTCAACTCCAAGCTCCATGGTTTCCTACAAGATTGTTAAAAGATGATGTTAGAGCAATGATAAATCACATCCTACTTCATGCCTGCATTACCAACAGAAATGTAATACACATCCAATCGGGCATTCACCAGATGATTAAGTCATAAAGAAGGCAGATATTCAGGGAGCACAAAGTTCAATGGAAGCTTTCAACTTCAATTATTTTGCTAATTCATTTGCTTCATGTGCAGGAACAGGTTCATTATGTTCATGATTAATTTTCATTAGATATGTGGGGAAAAACGAGCTCACACAAGGGTTGAGCCTGGCATATCAGGAAAACATCCTCTCATTCAGCATTCATACATAAGAGCATCATATCAAGATTAGCCATGAAGTATGACTGTTGTCATAAAGAGAAATCTATAGTGGTAGCCTTCATATCACACCAAGAAAGTCACAGATTGCAAGGTGCCAAGCATATTCAATGGCCATTTCACATGACAACAAAGCCTTCACAGGGATCAAGAGATAGTCAACCACACAGTGAGAAAGAGCAAGAATCTCCTATCAAATTAAAATGCATAATGTTACTACATAGTCAATAAAGGTAAATTGGGACAACATTCGATTTCACAAGTAGGATGCAGACACAACAAAAGTTGCATCATGGTTTTATAACAACAATAGTTCTTTTTGTTTCTTTCATAATGTATTGATCAAAGAGAAAGATACAAAATACCTATTTCTTGACTACATATAAAGGTGATTGCAGTATTCATAACTGTATATGATCGTAAGGAAAGGTGACTGTAGTATTCATAACAAAGGAAGCTAGCTTTGACAGTCTAGAAGGAGACAATGTTTTCTAATCCCTCGAAAACAGTCACTATGCAAATTACAATGGAGCAGAATTAAGAGAGTCTCTTATTAACTCGTAAAGACAAGCAAGTGACATTTGCACAGAATAATAAATACGTTCAGAGTATGTATAGTTTTGCATACAGAGGATAGTATTGACAATCTACAAATACAAATTGGAAGCACGTGAGATGGGTGACAAGTACAAGCTTAGAGTGCATCTTTAAGTACAGAAGTGCATTGGATAAGAGATTAGAACAAAAATAAACTACAGGTATACCATGCTAGAGAATTGAAGTTTTGAAAATTTCAAATTGCTCCTATGAGCAAGATGGCAACTTACAGAACAGTGAATGTTCTTCATGTGCTTTGTTCCAAAAACAATAATATGTTATATGACTTGGCATGAATATCAATTAAAATGCAAGTCCTCACTATTTTTTATAAGCTCCAGGTTAAAGGTTGTGTAAGAATGGAAATAAAAAAGGAGTATTAGTCTTTTTGTTTTAAGAAAATACAATATAAAATTTCATGTTGTATCAATGAGGGTTTCAGTTTAAAATGCAGATTTCTCCTTGCTGCAGATAACCCACTTGGGGGTTTTGACAGAGAACATAGAAATGCATGGATTTCTTCAAATAACCAGAACGCCCTTGTTTAGCCATGGCCAATATGAAGGAAGAAACCCACATAGGTTTATGCAATGGAGCTTTCGACACAAGGCCGAGCAAGAAATACCGAGAAGTTTCATGGCGGCCTGCAGGAGTAAGAAACCCAATTTTTCTTAAGCACGTGGAATATCTCAAGCTACAGTTACGGTTTAAATGGTATCATACCCAGAAATTGATACATGCAAGAGCACCATAGAGCCTTATTTCTTCTTAAAAACTAGATACCCATGTGAGGGTTTGAGTAAAAAAGGTTACAAACAAAGAGGGAGAAAGCTATTTTTGAAATTGGTTACAACATTAGAGTTCATGAAAAATACATAAGAACAGTGAGGAAGGAAGAGCTTACCAAGTCACACCTGTAGAAGAATACACATGGCGGCTAAGCTCTCATAGAGTTTTCAAACTCATGGCTTGAGCTCACACATGGCGGCCAGAAAGAATAAGCACAAAAAATGAAGAGAAATCAGAGATTAAACAAGTTGAAGTCGCGACTTTAATGGCCTTTTTTGCTTTTCAAATAAAGTGGAAAATTCCATAATGATGTCAAAGAATCAACTTACCCATGAATTGCAGAGGAAAACTACCAAGCTTAAGGAAAAAATTTGAAGAATCATGAAGCTTCAAGCTAAAAACCTCGCTCACATGGCAGCGCTCTTTCTCAGCAAAGCCTTCGTCCCAAAGTCAAAGTGCAAAATGATAATGAATTTTAGGTTTCGGTGGCTTTTGGCTAAGATCACTAATTCGAGTGGAGGGGATTTTTGTCACATTTTATTCAAAAAACATCATACCTTTTAATTCCAAGTTCGTGGGTTATGAATTTTCCTTGCCTTAGGAAAATTTGTTAAGTCCTCATTAAATAAAAAGAAAAATATTAAAGTGAGAATTCGGAGTTCTTCAAAGAGTAATCTATTTGGTGATCACTTTAATACTTTCTTTTTGCATCATGTTAGGTGTTGAAGTTTGAGAGATACAGCTAACTTCTAAACTATGTTTTGCATGATGCATGATATTTTTGTAAAAGTTGATTAATTAAATGATAAATTATAAATCATTTAATTAATTAGGCTATTTTAAGCAAACACAGTTATGAACTAAACTTTGATCAGGCATGGGCGAGTTGATAGAAACAAGGTAGTTTTACGATGGTTTAGCTCATGCGTTTGGAGTTTTCAGTGTAGTTCGAGTGCCACATGGGTTGAAGTTACGAGTTGACTGCAAGTTTGAACCTGAGTGAACTCATTTTTGCATGAGTTTAGGCCTTCTTTTCAGAGATTTTTATTTCTACTCGGGATTTTCCTTGGAGTTATCACTTTTTACACTGAAATTGACTTTCAGTTTCACCTTCATGCCTTGGAGAGGTTTTTTGTATAAAGTGATATGACTTAGTCATTTTCACTAGTTCTTGTTTTCTGCCTTTGCCTTCAGCAAAGAGACTTCATGTAACCCAGGTTTCAAATTTTAATAGATTATGCAATAGTTTTTACAGGTTAATTAGTTTGTGATTTGCAAAAGATTCCTTTAATTTCCAGTATTTTCAAGTTTGGCCTTCAAGATTTCAAGCGTCATTATTGTGTGGGATTTGATTGAAGGATTATTGTGTTTTCAGTTTTGAGACCTCTGATTTTTCTATCTCCTTCATAAATATATGCATGCAGTTTAGTTTAAGTTCACTAATTATACACTGTGCATGTAATTGATTAATCAGTTTAGTCGTGAAAACCATGTTTTCCCTCAAAATTATAATGAATCAAAGCCTCTTTTTAAAACATTTGGATGATTAGGCTATCAAATCAGGTTGTGCAAATTAAAATACTGAGTAATCATTTGTGAGTTAATTTACAGTTTAGATTTCCAATTAGGTGCATCACTCAATTCAATTTTCAGTTTAAGCTTATAATTTCAAATATCTTTCCCTTTTCCAAACAAGTACACATAATTAATTTGAAGATCAAATTGGAATCTGACCTAGAATCTGAAGGTCTAGTTTCATATAGGGTACCCACAACTTGAAATTAGTCCAATGTTGCACAGGATTGCAAGGTTTTACAGCTTTGCATGCGGGTGCAAATCCCCGGTGACAACACTTATCTCATATATAGAAAAATAAGATCGTGAGATATGATGTTGTGAAACATTGTTCAATGTGTTGTGTGATCATGTGTATATGTGAAATTTTATTTTTTTTAGTTTTTATTGGGTTGTTTATTTGTATGTTTATTATGTTATGATTTATGAAGCTCTTCATGTGATTTAAATTATGTTTTAGCAGTCCTAAATTGTCCCTACGAGATAGATATATGGGTTAGGGGTTCTTTTAACCTAGGGAATACTTTTATTAGTGATTATAACCCTCTTAAATTTCTCATTTCTCAAAAATGAAGAAAATTGGAGTTTATTGGATTGGTTTAGGTGGTTAGGAGAGGTAACTTTTCTTTTCTCTTTTATATTTATTCTTTCTCCTTGAGTGGAGATGGGGCTTTTTCCTCTTGGATTATTCTTGATTTTCTTTTAGGAATTTCATTTGGTAGAGGTAAATTCTAGGTGGAGGAAGGAAAGAAGGATAGAGAGATGAAGGTTGGAAATAGAGGGTTTGGAGAGTCTTCATCAACTTGGGAGCAAATCTCATGGTAGAGTCTAACCCTCTTGTTAGATATTTTTTTCATTATGTAAATGAATGCTTGAAATGCTGTTTTATGTTTTTGAAATCGATGGTAAAATAAATGGTGAAGCCTTTGTGACTTTTTGTTGTATATTATGTGTGGGGTTTAATTTTTGGGGTATGAGTACACAACTAACCATTTATGTT
>VDFB02268500.1:30000-68832 GCA_007258455.2 Sequoia sempervirens
TAAACCCTAAATAAAGGAAACGATACAGTTAACTGGAAAACTACCATTAGTTAACTGAAACAAGACTAAACTAAATGGACATGTGCAACATTCATGTCCTTATTGAAATGAAAACTAAGTGAAAATACATTGACGATTCCAAGATAGATATAGCATGAAAGGTGGAACAACAAGTTAACTCAGAAAGAAGCATTGAATTAACTGTTGTGTCTGATGTCTATCCTAAAAAAGGTGGGACGTCTTGATCTTGAGTTCACTAGCCGTGATCTCGAGAAAGTAACCCCTCCATGAGGTTGTTGACTGCATCACCATCTGGAGCACTGATACTCTGTTGTAGCACACTATGTCTTCGCAACATCTCCTCACCACCTGTGATCTGGCTTTGAAGTTCTCCTCTACTCTTAACTGCCTCATCAAATAACACTGACGTGACTATAAGTTGATCTAACTTACAGCTAACAAAATCCCCACTGAAAATACCATGGATGAGCACTTGCAGCTCTGACTGAACATTAGTAAGCTCGATGTACTCACCACCCTCACATTGATACTGCCAAGGAACTCAGGACATGAAAGTTCTCATGTACTGAAGTGTACTAGTCATGTGTTCTCTACTCTTAGCCAACTCTGAATCCATTGTATCATGTATTTTTTCCTTGAAGATCAACTATGTCCTCCAAGTAAAAATAGCTTCTTTGTCTTCTTTGTCGGTGACTGAGTCATATGTCATCCTCAGATAAGAGATCATAATTTCATCTCTGGGTCTGCCAACCACCAAGTCTTGTTCCTCATCCTAGATCCGTAGACGGAGTTCCCAGGTGTTGTACCTCAACTGGTACAACTTTGTGAGTACAAAGTGGCCCCTTGTGACGAACTCTTCCTCCCAGTCTACCAAGCACTGCCCATATACAACCAATTGATTAAGCTAATTCTACTCTACTGGTAACTCTAGCATCAGTGTGAGCAAGGTGGTGACATTTTCAATTCTATGCACAAGGTTAGAGATATACTGACGAAGCTATTGGATTTTAGCCTTGAGGTTTTCCTTTTCTTCTCCATCTTTTATCACCCTATCCTTTATGATATCCATTGCAACCTGAAGGAAATTAACCTTTGTTTGGCATGTACTCCTTCCAAGGTTGACCTTTATCACATTGAAGTCTTCAACTTCTATCTCATTCAAGCTCTTACCCTCTGGAGGTGCAGTGGTCTTTATTATGATCTCCTTGTCAGTGTTCCTCTCTACATGAACTTGTTTCTTTATTCTCTTATCTGGTGCACCTTGGTAGACATGATCAAAATCTGAGTGATCAAGTATGTAAGATGGTTGCCTCCTCTTCCTACCCAACTGATTCTCAAGCCAAGATAAGTCTCGACTAATCTCACTGGAAGGTTCAGTGCTAGTCATAGGAAGTTCTAATGAGTGGGAATGTGTAGAGGTATCACTATGTGGTGGCGAGTCTAAGTCCAAATCAATGTGAACTAGAACTGGAGACTGTTGTAGTGTTGGTGATGGCATGGGAGGTTGAACCTTGGGCTCTGGAAAGCTCTGAACTGTATTCGCTGCTAGCTCCACATGTGCTTTTGTAACAAGTGCCTTCCCTTTTGAATTGTTAGACACTTTGTTTCTCTTAGGAGGATTACTCCTTTTCTTTTGTTTTGGTTTTGACGAGGATGGCAGTGAAACATCGACTAGTGGCGGCTCTGTACTTGGCATGACTTCCCTCCTTGTCTTCTTGCTATCCAGGTAGATTATATTGTTTTGAATGACTCTACTTGATCTCTCTTTAACAGATGACTATTCCTTGGCAAACCAATCGACAGCTGGAAGTGGTTGCATATCAACCTATTCTTTGAAGAATTGAGGAAGCACATCCCCATCATCATTTGACAATCCTCCCACATCTTTTGACATGCAGATAGAAATCTGTGAGAGGGGGAACCTATTGTAACTACGTTGGCACACCTCAAACTCATCATTGCAGTTGACCCAGTAATCCTCCATTATAGGCTTGTGGTAAGGGTGACCACCAAGGCGTGCTAAATAACAACCCCAACGGTCATATGTGCGTGCATCAACGAGGTACTTGAGATTAAATTTCTCTAACTCATGACCTGTAGCCTTGGTGTCAACTATTGTCTTGCACCAGTAGATTCCCATTTGTAATGGAAAGTTGGCAGCTGGCTTACACTTGTGGCACAAACGTGAATGAACATCATACAATTACCTCAAAAATTCTATGAAAATTGTCCTATCTAAAGGATAACAAGGTAGCATGGCTAGATTTCCTGTATATCCATACATGAGGATGTAGGTGTAGGTAGGGAACTAAATGAACCAATCCACCCATTCTACCATTGTTGTTGCTCTTGCAACTACTAAGATACAAACATGCAATTCCTGGTCTAGGTTCCTCACTATGTAAATCAAGAATGCTTCTTGCACACGCTTGAAATGTCGCTCGGACTTTGTGAACTCAAGCTACTCATAGTATTGATAAACCTTTTGTACACTGAGAATCCCCACTATGTTCAACCCTCTAAACTGATCCTGGTAGGCAATCAATTATATGAGATATGAACACATATAAAATTGGTGGGCAACTAGGAAACCGATAATCTGCTTGTGGAGAACGTCGTTGATCAGAGAAGCCCATTCATAATGCTCCCGCCTGGAAATAATTTGAGCAATGATGTAGTACATCCAAGGTTGGAATTTATTGGCATCTACATGTTCGAAAACACGATTAAGAAGAGTGATCAAAATTGCATACTCATCTTTGAACTCTCCATGACCCACATTCTGTGGAAATTTAGTTTTCTTTTGTTTCAACCACCTTTCTACCATTTTTCTCTGACACATTTCCTTATCAGCACTGAATTCTCTTTCACACTGATCCATGGTAATGACCAAACTGTTCGGATGTTGAGGAATACCAAAACACCTTTCAATGTCCTGGGCCTGAGACTGCAAATCACTCGTCCATCCACTGACTGAATTTCTCAGGTAATAGAATTGTAATGCTTAACACAAGACATCACAAATTCTATGCAATGAACTGAAATAGGGAGTGAAGCCACCTCTAGCAACCTGAATTCTTGAATGTTTTGAAGTTTTGCTTGATTTATCTTAATCGGATCCAAGATAGCCTCTGGAAGCACTTTATGCAAATCTGTGTCAACCATTCCAATAAAGTCATGAACCAAGACTGACTTAGTCTTGAATTCGATCTGTGTGTACTACATTCTGAAAAACTCACCTGTTGACTATAAACTCGGCTATGTTCTCTTTCTCCGGAAAGCTAAAACATCTTCTGATGGAGCTAAAAATAGCCTATCGGAGGGCAATTTTCACGAAAAAATCTAAGACATGGGTTTTGTGCAGAAAGTGATTCTAAGGCAACCCACAACATCAAAATTGTGAAAAAGTTTTGTTTAGCTTGACATGCAAAAGCTTTTCTAAAAAAACTAACTCAGGGAAGCAGGGGTTGCGGGGGGGCAATTTTTCCCGAGAAAAACTGAAATATGGGTTTTGTGTAGAAGATGATTTTAAGCCAACCCAGATCCTCCGTTTTGAAAAATATCAACTTCTACTCTACCATGCAAAGGAATTTCAGTCAAGAAAAGTAGAGCTTCGAGAATTAAAGCTTCGAGGCTATTTCTCCTGAAAAATTCTAACACATGGGTTTTGTAGAGGAAGTTGTGTGCAACCAACCCAAATGATCAAAATTGTCAAAAGTTGCCAAATCTTAGACATGTGAAGAAAACCTAAGACGAGAATAGAAGAATTTAAGACAGAAGATAGAAATTTTATGTTTCTCCTTTTGCAAAAATCGCCATGCTTGTCTGAAGTTTGTTGATTATTCTGGACCTGTATCTGTAAGGAAAACTGAAAAATAATATTTGTAGTGCCTTTGAATGTTGATTGCTGAGAAAATTCGCTTGCACAATGAAGAAAATTTTCTTGCTCTTCAACCTGTTGTGAGAGAAATGGATGCCATCTTGCCATAAATAAATAATTTTGAGGTTTATGGCACCAATTGCAAGAAGAAGCCCTGATTTCAAAAGGAATTATTTGATTGGACCTCACTTTTCTCAACAAAAACTGACTTGGAGTTTCTGAAATATTAAAATATTAAAATATTCAGTCTCACTCATCATGCGAATTTGCAATTGAGTCTTAAAAAGGTGCCAATATTAAAATATTGAATAAAATTGCCCCATTAAAGTTGACATGCTAAAATTGAAAATTTAATATTTTTTTATTGAGTTAACTGAAATCTCTCTTTTTGGGTTTGCTTAGAATATTTTTTTGATTTTGAAAAGTCCAAGTTTGACTCTCCAGGCATCCCCCTTCAAAAGTAGATATTTTTATCTAACTTCCTATTTTGTAGCTCATTGAAAACGTCACAGTTGCCTCTGTTGAGCTTTGATTTCTAGATGCCCATTTGATGCTGGAACTGAGCTAACACACCCGTTGCGAAGCTAGAACTACTTTAATGAAATGCCTCTTAGGAGCTGGAAATGTTAGAAACCACATCTAGTGCCTCAAAACAAAGTTTCCTTGTATTAAAATAATGTACAAGCCACCAGACAGCCATTTCTTTGATTTTCCATTTCGTACTTCAATCTTCTGTTGCTGGTGAATGATGACTCTCGTCGACTGGATGTTGGATCCATCGCATAGCTATAATAATTCCACAAACAATGACTGTATGCAGAACATCTAGAAGTGAATTTAAGGCCCTCAAATGCAAGGGCGCCCCTAGCCTACATAAGCGCAATTGTCATCTTGAGAATGATTTTGCAACTCGCATCTTTCAACTGAACGTTGTCCTTTGACCCTTGACATCGGGAGTTGGATTGCTCAAACGTGTGCACCGTTGATTTGATTGTGAAGATGGAACAACTTGGAAGAGATGTTCCCGGAAGTGATGAAGCGAGAAAACTGCTTCTAAGACCTCTAGTAGAAGGGCACCTTTTCCAAGGGAGTATGTAAATTCCATACTTAGCCATTTTCTGCTTGTTTTTATTCTTTAGTAATTTCCATTGATTCTTCACTCACAAGCATTTGACAAACCCTGAGGGCTGACGATTGGATTCATTGAACAAATAGGAATATTTTACACAGGTCTCATGAAGACAACAGCTGCTAAAAAACCTCATCTAGTTGGCCAAAAGGCTAGACGCCCCTGGCCTATAGAGGTACAGTTTGATATTTCTACTTTTATTTTTCCTCCATTTTACATGCTCGTTGGAACCACTGCCACGATCACTCAACACATCTGATGATCTTGTGAATGGATGCATCGTGGAGCTGAGCTGAATCAGAAAAGACCCCCTAGAAACATAATCTACAAATTCATTCATCTGACATGTCTAATTCAAGGGCACCCCTGGGCTACAAGGGCACAAAAATTGCAAATTTGACTATCTCTGTGATGTGTAAACTCTTTGTACCTTCCGCTTCTACCTTCGATTACCAAAGTTCTGCAACTCGAATGGACTTGCTTGATAGCTTGCCAGAAAGCTGACTGAAAACCGAAGAAAATGAATGTATTTGCAACCAAAACCAACTAAATTTGAGCCTCCAAATTGAAGGGCGCCACTAGGCTACAAGGGCATAGATTTGCTCTGGACTTGATATTTTCCTTCATTTCGCACTCTGTGAACACCATTTTGGCTGTTGATTTGACCACATAGAAGCATTACTACTACTGACGTGTGTGTGTGACTATATTTCACTACTTTCACATGTACGGACACTATAAAGTTGATTTGCACATTGATTGTGCAAGCGTCTCCCACATTACAAAGTGAAATGTTTCCAAACTTAGAATATTTTTTGCACTTTTCACCATGTGAAAATCCCCTCCATCGTGAAACATCTTTTTCAGCATCTTTCATCATAGAATGTTCTTCTTTGAGTTTTAAGCTTAGATTTTGACACCTAGTACTGACCAACTGTCATTGACGACCTCAGAGACCCTAACTTTTCTCCTAAAAAAATTGAAAACTACTCACCAGGCTTAAACTGACTTCTAACTAAAACTGACTTCACCATTGTGATCGTGATGTGAAATAAGCCAATCAAAATTAATTTCAGCCAATTTTGACAAGTTTCCATTTTTAGAGTTTCATGACCTAAAACAGGGGTGCTTGAAACCATAATTTTTAAAATTTCCAACTTTTACTAGTATCTTCTTAACACCAAGCTGACTCAAAGTCCATACTTGATTTTCCCAAAAACTGTGTTTTGACATCATTTTAACAAGGTTTGGACTCTTTTAAGCAAAATGCCTTAATGAAGCAAAAAAATTGGTTTGGGTACCAACAAAATTAAATATTGAAAACTAATTATTTTGAATAATAGTGTATAAACCTTTTCATTGCCTAAATTAATTAAGGTCAAAATTTACTATTGCCTAGTTATGGGTATAATTTATTTCATGATGAAATTATTTGTTCCTACAAGTTTAACTATTTAGAATCATATTACCTAATGAATTAATTAATTATGATGTTACTATTGAAGCTAAATAATAACATGTAATCCATCAAGTAATTAAACTCATTTAGATTTACTAGTGCTATGTTGTTTTAATCTAATTTTGGATATTGAATAATTTGTATAAACCTTAGTTGATCAATTTTACATTAAAATCAGTTAAACATTTATTGTTAAGTTTTCCTTATTACCTTTGGCTTTTGGAGCTCTATTTTGCTTAAGCAATAGAACATGGAACATAATCTTGAATGGGAATCTTTCCTTAAATGTTTTGTTGCATTTAGATTAAATAGACATCGACAAGGTTAGAGGTTAAAGGGATGGTTGATCATTAGATTAATTGGTACATCCTCACCAATTGTGTGTGGTGTGCATAAGATGACATCTTAAACTTGATGCCATCTGAAACGAGGGAAAATGTGGGTGATGGATTTTGAATAGGGGTATGTACCTACACTTTCCTTATTTCATTAGGAAAAGGAGATCCCCTAGGGCAACATTTACTTTCAACCCTTAGGTGAGTCAACCTTGATGGAGATCTTGTTGTTTTCCTTATGACTAAGGACAGGGTAAATCAGCCTGAAATGCACTTTTGGGAGATGAATGGAAAATACCAAATGAATGAAATTATGCAATGTAACATATGAAACCTCTAAATTAAACTTTAATCTGACAAAATCCAAAAAGTTTGAGTAGATCTAGGAATGATATGATTTTATGCACCTATCACAAAAAGGTTGTGTTGAGTGTCTTCCTAGGACTCATTCGCCCAAGGGCGAATGGGTCTTGCTACGGGGTTCAAAATATTATTTCATAGTCCTCTGCTCCAAGGTTTGCACTCTCGATTCCTTTAGGTTTCACAGTCAAAAATTTGGAATTAATTTCTAAAAGTGAGTTTTTGTGGCTTCACGAAAATGTTGACAACTTTGCAACTTTGACGACTTTTGCATTTTTTCTCTTTTGATAGATATTCAATCCTTCTTCAACATAAGATCCATTGGAAGATGAATTACTCTGAGGGGGGGTGAATCAAAGTAATGTATAATTTTAAAATTTTAACCTTGATGTGCAAAAATAAAAGAAGAACTTGAGATAGATACCACTTTGTAGAGCACCCACTCCACCGAAATTTTGAAGCACCAACTTCAGTAGGAGCACCAAATCCTTTACAAAGTTTCACAATAACCATCCAAACTGTCAGGACCTTATAACTACATTATTTTTGCAATTACAAAATCTCAACAAAGTACATATAAAAGATATACAATAATGCCCATTATAATTTGTATTGAATATGACAGTACCAAAATAATCACACTGAAATTCTGAATGCTATCTCTTTTTTTGAACTAGAGAAATCAAACAAATTAAGCTCTCATCTATCTCTTAAAAATATTTCTGTCAAAAACCCTTATTCTTTTTCACAAAAAAACTCAGTTATTTCATTCCAACCTCTGTCACCACAATGGCTAAAAAATTCCATGCTTTTATATACTGAAATATTAAAACCTTATTCACATTTTTCAAACCCTTGAGTTAACTAAGGTTTATCAAAAATTGAAAGTATTTTTCCACAAATTCTTAACCAAAATCAGTTGTGCTTAAAAACAACACAAGATCTTTCCATATTTGAAAACCAATACCTGTCATGGAGGCCAAAAGACATTACCAACTGGCTGAGCAAACCTCATAACCGTCTCATTGAAGTCCACAATGCAGCTCATTAAATTTCCAGTGCGCAAATACCTATAATTACCATTGTTCATGGCGGTAGCAGCTAGGGTTTCAAACCCTATGCAAAGCAATATTCTTATTGCTTTGTTAAAGACTTTCGAGAACTTTTATGTTCTAAACAATGATTTAAAATACATGATGTTTAATCATTATTCGAAATCTGCGACACAATGAAGCAAGCAATCATTTTGAAATCCATGAGAACCAAAAATATGATGACACAATCAATTGCCATTGTCCACGTGAGCTATGAAAACCTTTTGACTATTCCAAGTCATCACCACATAATATGTAGGTGTCACTACCAAAGTGTTATGTATTACATCTCAACTCAATACATTATAAGCCAACACTCCAAAGAAAAGTGAAGCCCGACCACCTTTATTTAGCACTTACCAATGCCAAAGTATCAGAGCCTGATAACACTTGTTTGAACCTCTCTTTTTTTTAAACACTTGCCATATGACACAATAAACCAGAAAGAAGCCCGATAGCATTGATAACCAAAATGAATGCATAGAACCTAAATTATATAGAGTATGCCTTGAGCCAAGATATTAACTTTGAACATTATTACCAAATTGTCGATGCCATGTCACTTCATAGTGACTTTTAAATAAGCCAATAAATTGACTTACAAATATATAATTGACAAATGATAAAACAAGATTCCAAAACTAGGATACCAATAGAAACCCGATAGGGTTAAATTATATGCCATGAAGAATGATCACCTTTAGATGTTGACCATGATGTCAAGGCTCGAGCATTGGAGACTCCTTTGCTAACCAAGTATATTGTTAAAATCATATGCCATGTGTACCAAAAAAAACTTCAAACAAATACGTTGCCTAAACCAATATGACTTCAATGCCTCCAAGTAATGTGAGTTCAAGATAGCTTTAGAAACATGAGTGCAATGATGTCACTAAGCCAAGATTCATAGAACAAAGTGAATCAATAACCAAACTACTTGAATCGGTGTAGTTTCTTGTTAAATAAATATAAATAAACAATGAACCAAAAGTCATGTGCCATATTTATCAATCAATAAGTCATAACCATTTATACCATGAAGATAGAAAGATACCAAGATGATATAGATGCCAAACCAAGATCAATCTGATAAGCATCAACTGAAACCATATTGTCATAAGCATTACCTTTATGAAGTTGATACTCACAACTATAATGTTGTCCTATACATTGCAACTAGTATGATTTATGATTTCGTGAATCAAATGATATCTCACTGAAAATGAATATGCCAATATGAGTATGTCACAATGACTTGTAAACATGTTGAATATACCTATGGCTATCATGAAAGATGAAAGTGAGGACTCATATTTTAAGCTTATGCTTGTCTTGACATAAAGAACACCATGTCACGCATATCTGAAGCTTATGCATGTCCTGACATAAAGAACACCATGTCAAATGTCAGTACTATCAAGTAAAGAACTAAAACTGAAAGAGCATGCCATGAACCAGGAGTATCACCATATGATCCAACAGTAAACATCGAGAATCATTAAAATCCTAAATCACCATAAACATGAACACCAAAGAGCATGCCAACAGATTTTGTCATCAAGGACAACCAAAGACAACTAAGAAGTCAACAAGATTTACAAAACACACGAGGGAAAATTTGTTTTTTTTGGTGAATGGGGGTTTTCCTTGGTCAAACCCCATTTTGGTAATTAAACCTTGAAATGAAACAATGATACATGAAAGGAATGATGAATTAACACTTGCTATGTTGCAACTCACCAAACCCTTGATTTGAGATCCTTGGAGGACTGAAACTTAACACATCTTCAAGGTCTAGATCTTGCATGAAATGGCTTGATTGATGATGTGATCTTGATGCTTAAATCTTGACTTTAATGCTTGAAACCTACATCACAATGTTAGCTCCAAAAACATGCATGAATGAAGATAACTTTGATATCATGCTTGAGAACTTGAATGCTGCAACAAATGACTGAGAAATCTGCTCTTGAACACCTCTGACAATAATCTTAGCTCTTTTTAAGTTCACCTCTTGCCTCTAGGATTTGAATTTATAAAAAGACCTTGTATTTATAGGTGATTTTCGAATTTCCTGAAAATTAAACATTACAAGCCGACATTTAAAATTTGAATTTGGATCATAAAAAGGCCGCCAAAAAAGATATTAAAATTTTGAATTTGGCAACTAAAGGGAACCCATTTTGCCAAGGGAAAATGGGTCTTGACCTAAATTGCAAGGACCTATTCATTTTGGGGTGTTAAAAATGATAATTGCATTAATTAACTATTGATTCTTGTTGTGCATATTTTGCATACGACCCGTTCAGAATGGGGACCCTCTCTTCCTGTTGGCTTGCTGGGTCATTTTGTGTCATTGCCTCATTTTGCGTGCCCCTGATTTTGGTGTCTAAAATGGTCAACAAGCCTCATAGTATCATTTCAAGTTGACCATGTTTCCCCCACAATTTTTTTAAGTCCTTCGGGTCCTCCGGGTCCACCCTGTCAAATTTCCTTGGTCGGATTTCTCTGCTCGCTCGATTTGCTTTGTTTCTTTATTTTTGACTTTGGGGACAAGTTTCCTATGGATTTGGGATGTTTTAGTGGTGCTTGAGTGAACTGCCAAGGTTTCATTAAGTTTCGGGAAGTTGTGAAAATTTCATTCTAGTACCCGACCCCTCTGTGGTAGTTTTGAACATCCGTTGGCCCCTAGCGACCCGGCCCCTCCGTGGCTGTTTCCAAGACTCTGTACCTCCGTGGCCATTTTGAACATTCGCTAGCCCCTGGTGACCCGACCTCTGGAACCCGGCCCCTCTGTGGCTTTTTCTGGGACTCCGTCCCTCTATGGTCATTTTGAACATCCGTCAACCCCCGACGACCCAGCCTCTGGAACCCGGCCCCTCCGTGGCCGTTTCTGGGACTCCATCCCTCTATGGTTGTTTCGAACATCTGCCAGCCCCTGGTGACCCAGCCTCCGGAACCTGGCCCCCCTGTCGCCGTCCAGGACTTTCTTTTTGGGCCGCCATGTGCTCATTGCCATTTCAAAGCACGGTGACCCTCCGGCTTTCCCCTTCCAAACTTCCACTTTTTTTAAACGAGTCCAATCTTAAGGAAGTTTTTCTTAGCACTCTTCCTTCCCCTTTTTCCATGCGCTATAATTGAAAAATCTTGGTTTTGCTAAGTTTTGTGAGGTCTAGGAACTTCCCTTCCGGTTTGTTGTCCCATATTCACTGTCTGCCTTCCTTCCACCTTCTGTCTGTCGCCCGACATCAGTCGGTGCTTCTGGGCCTGGTCTTGGGGAATATTGTCCCCCGTTTGTTGTATGCCTTCATTCTACCTTCCATTTCTCACCCGCCTTAGTGCCCGCCCCCCTTGGGAATGCATTAATGTTTACGATCCAAATGAGCTCCAATGATGAATATTATGATCTTTTGATGATGCGTGGATGGATCTAACAAGGAGTTTGCAGGATTTGACTAACACTTTCCTTTATTTGTTTATGAATGCACTTACGACACTTCATGTATGCAGGATTCAAGAAGCCTACCGCGGGTCCGTCAGGGAGACCCTTTAAGAAAGTTCAACAAGGAATGTGCATAGCTCCTATCACCATTCATTTCATGTTCGCCTCTCCCCCTAGCACCCACCAACAGGGTCGGCATTAGAAGAAAGCTTTTTCCAAGGAAGTCAATGACAAAAATGCAAGGGGTGGCCTTGAAGAAGGCATAAGGGAGTTGTTCTACTTTTCAACAAATGATAATGACCTGTCCCCCGAATCAGGGGCAACCAATCCATCGATGCTAGTCGTCGACGGGCCCGTTTGATCCAATGAAGAACATTGCAAACACATCAAGTAAGAAGGCAACTTTCAGGAAATTTCAGCTACAGTAAAAGGGAAATTAATTAAATGACAAAACTGCTACAGCACCTGAGCACTAGATGAAAAAACAAGGAAAAGACAAAAGATGTGTTTTAAAATTACTGGATAATGGGGGGTAGGTGAAACCCTAATGTAAACAAATTTGGGCCATTCCTTGTAATTCAATCCTAGTCATTCATTTGAGCTTTGGAAAACTATAAATAGGGGCTTTCCCCTCATTTGTAAGGGGTTGGAGAGCTGGTGTAAAAAGCATTTGCAGCAATAGAAGACAACATTGCATGATTTTATGGATGTTCTCTTTGATTTTGCTCATCTTGCATGCATGGTTTTTCCTTCCATGTTAGTTTTAGTATTAGTTTTTTGAATGGTTGTCATGATGGTGTTGTTGTTATAGTATTTGATGAGCTTCCAGCCCATACTTTTAGCACTTGTTGATGACAAGTTGCTGTGCAAAATTAGCCTAGGATTCTTTATGTCATTGTTGCAACCTAGTTCAATTGCATGTTCATGATGTGTATGTGTAATTTGAAAATCAGCAGAACTTAAAAGATTGCACTGGTTTTGTGTAGTTGTAGGTTTCTCTTGGTCAAGCAAACTCAGTTTAGGAAGCCTGTTACTGTTCATTCGTAGCTTAGGATTATAACAACTTTCTTAACCCTTCTCCTTTTGCTATTTCTTTTAGTCCTTGGTTAGAGTAGGATCTCAAGCATCACCATGAAGCTAAATCAGATGAATTTGGTCAGTTTTAGCTTGTTGTTTTGAGTGGGCAACCACTGTTCATTCACTTCCAACACCTTAAAACTGCATTTGCAGGCCCGACTTCCCACACTTTGTAACTCATATGTAAGTCTACCTTGTGATTCCAAAAAATCACATAAATCAACTGAGATATTCCAAGAGCTGTCAAGACCTGACATTAGAGACCTTGGGATAGTGTTCTGCAATTTGATTGTGGAAGATTGTCTTTCAAGAGAGGTGATGCACCTATGCATTACTTGTGTTGAGAAGTGCATAAAACACACATCAACAAATCCCCTTTAAGAAATTGTAATTAATTAGGCTTGTAGATGCATGATTGGTCCAGTTAGAGGCTTAATTAAGTCCAATTAATTAAGGGACCCAAACATAGTGTGAAAATGTAAAGGAGTACATTTTTCAATACTACATTTAGCCCCCGCTTTAGTGAGAGGATGAGCCCTATACTCAAACTCACACTAAAGTAGTCAAACAATCATCAAGAGAGATCTAATTGTACAATTGTTGGAAAGATAAAAACAACAAAAGTCAAGGAGGATGATCGAGCCCCCAAGATCTAAGATCTCACAGCAAACCAACAAAGGCACAAAGAGACACATGCCTATGTTAAAGATGCAACAACAAGACAAGATACACAAGCATACAATGCCAAAGTTAGAGAAGAGAGAGAGAGAGGGGAGAGAGGATGGATCAAGCCTCAACTATTTGTCCAATTGGTATGGATCAAACCTTAGTTCTTTTTCCAAAAACATTTACAAGTGGAAACCCCTTGTCCACTATGCAAACAAAATGTACTCACATGTGCTAGTGAAATTCGTTATCCACTAGGTGAGCCCCAAAAAGTGGCTAATGGGAAGTCATTCCAGGTCTATAGGCTCCCATTGTAATAACCATACCAAATTTATACCTCCTAATAACTTAGATAAGGCTCCACAGAAATGGTCACAAGGCTAGCAAGCTACATTATACTAGGTGCTCATGAAATAGGCTCCACTGGCAAGCAAGTTGTGTTATGATTTGTGGCCTTGATACATACAATAGGATATTCAAAGGGGTTTTGCTTAGTTCATGAAAGGTCTCACCTTAGGGAACATTGTGCTTAATGTCTCCAAGAGAGGACTAGTTAAGGATAAAAGATTCGCAACTTAGGGAATGCAAGCCATAGCATCACCACTAAGAGGAATGGCATATGCTCAGAAATGTCACAATCTTGAAGGACATCAAACCTAATGACACCACCAAGAATACACATCACGTGAATTAAGAAGACCACACTTTGAAGCAAACAATGAGTAGGGACACGTATGCCTGGGCACTTTAAAGAAATTGCTAAACATCATGTTGTGAGAAATTACTTTAAAGTAGAACACAATAAATGCCAATACATGAGAGCTTTATTTGAAAAGCCCTATGTAAATTATATGTTTCCAAAATAGAGCTACATCATGAAAAGGGAGGTTTTCCCCCCATATGCAATCCTAAGATAACACATAAGGGATCCATGGATCTAGGGTCAGAGTTTTATCGTTGTTGTAGTAATATTATCAAGCTTGGAATAGTCATCACTCCCCAAATGACTCATGGAACAATGAGCACAAAGGAAGAATGACACATAGAGAGTGAAAATAAAGGAAATATTTTCAGTCAACATGGAAGAGACCTGAATGTCTCGATTCCTTGCATCATCCCCAAAAGGAAAACACAAGACAAGAGAAAAGACAATGGTGTATGACAGATAGAAGAATGTCACAATGGATTTGCTTCCTTTGTATCCTTGCATCAATGGAGTGACAAGGGTCATCCAAAGTAGTCTCACAAACATATAAAGACACACCAAGTAGCACTATATGAGGGATCACATTACGCACATGCAATCACAAAGAACGTGAAGACAAAGAGAATACTAGTATGGCACATGTGAGTGAACCTATAGCAGGTCATCCACATCCCAATTTTGTTCATCATATGTGGAAGGCGGATAACTATCTAAAGGGACAACAACAAGTGTCAAACTAGGACAAGGCTATCTAACTCCTTTCCCCCACTAAATGCAAAACAAGGATGATCTGAGACAGGTGAAGACAATGGGATCCTTGCAATATAGAAATGATTTGCAATAAATATAAAACATGTAATAGTGAGTATTCTATGATCCTACAACTATCACATGGCAAGGAGCAAAGTGCATGCATTTTATTTAATTACATCAATTACACTGATGCCCAAGAGTTCTATGAAATGCACAATAATTCATGTTTGTCCTCTTTCCTTGTTTTTTTTTTTGATAGGTGGCAAGTAAATCAATCCTAGATAGAGGAGTTGTTCCATTTTTCATTCAGTCTCTATTGTAGTGTGTAGGAATTGAAATTCCTTGATCTTATATGGTTTAGATTTCTTACTTGTTTGGGAAATTTTTGGAGGTGGAGGATCTATGGTGATCCTATCATCCTTGTGAGGTATTAATTGATCTCTTGAAATGATCTTGTGAAAGAGAACATATTTTCCCTTGGGATATGTGCAAGGGGGGAAGATCTTGATATCCTAACCCCTTAGTATCCTCAATGGTATTTTCTCTAACAATTTGTGAATTCCATGCTCGTTTGTTATGTCACATCTTTATTTTATTAAGATCTTAAATCCTTGACCATAACTCTCTTCTAAGTTAATGGGTGTATCAGTGACTCAATGAACATAAGATAGAAGAGTATCATTATTGTCCTTGTGATCAAGTTCATTAATGATTGATGGTTGAGGCTTTCTTTGTGCTTCTATTTTAGGATGTAAGAGGTTGAACCTATCAAGTGATGGGATTATAGGTGGTGTTTGCACGGATGGATAAAAGGATGCATTGTTCTCAAGGTTGTGTAAGGAGTCCTGTATGAATTGTTTCATGTTATCTTCATCTTGACCTAATATTTCCACTTCATAGGGAGATTCATTAGGAGGTGAAGGTTCATTAATAGTCTCAATTGTATTAGGGTCTTCACCAAACACGCAACTTGAAACATCTACCAAATATCTTAAGGTTTTCCATCTATTACCCATACACATGTCCATGATGAATTTTTATGCAAATTTTCAAATCTAATATGTGAATATTTTCTTATTTTTGAATGCAAGATATTGAAAATGAAATGTTTTTAATGCCAATTTTGATTTTCAAACAATGCACTCAATTTGACCAATTGAACTTAATGCAAACAATGACATACTTTTTTTATTTTTGAAACTGAAACCTAGATTTAACAGCAGTTCAAAATGAAGCAAATAGAGACAAATCACTACCCAAAATTTTGAAAAAGCACTTATACAAGGACTGATTCGCCCTAGGGCGAATGGGTCTTAGCACAGGGTTTCTAAAAATTTAAATTTGAATCTAAGGTTCAATGCTAGGGTTTCCTATTTCACACTATAAACTGTGGTTTCAGTGACTAATTTTTCCAAATTTTGATATCTAAATGCAAGTGAATTGAATGAAAAATGATGAACAGTATGAAACTTTTTGAAATACAATTTTGACTCAATTTGTGAATGTGAATGATTGAAAATACACTAATAGGCAAGTACTATGCAAATTCAATGTAATATGCATGTAAATTTTTGAATTTTTCATATTTGAAAGGATGCAAAATGCAAACCTAAAACTCTAAATGAGATGCAAAATAATGTAATGTTAACAACCCTAAATGAGATGCAAAGTAATGCAATGCAATGCAAACTAATGCAAATCATATATCTAGGGTTTGAAAGGGCTCCAAATTCAAAAAATTTGATGTACAATGTTGGGTTCACCAAAATGAAATGGGTGAAAAAATGGGTGTGGGTGATGGATTTTGAATGGGGGTATGCACCTACACTTTCCTTATTTCATTAGGAAAAAGAAATTACCTAGGGAAATATTGACTTTCAACCCTTAGGTGAGTCAACCTTGATGGAGATCTTGTTGTTTTCCGTATGACTGAGGATGAGGTAAATCAGCCTAAAACGAACTTTTGGAAGATGAATGAAAAATACCAAATGAATGCAATTATGCAATGTAACACATGAACCTCTAAATTATACCTTAATCTGATAGAATCTAGAAAGTTTCAATAGATCTAGGAAATATATGATTTTATACACCTGTCACAAAAAGGTTGTGTTGAGTGTCCTCCTAGGACTCATTCACCCATGGGTGAATAGGTCTTGCTACAGGGGTTCAAAATCTACTTTCATAGTCCTTTGATCCTAGGTCTACACTCCTGATTCCTCTAGGTTTCACAGTCAGAAACTTAGAAATAAATTCTGAAAGTGAGTTTTTGTGGCTTGATGACAATGTTGACAACTTTGCAACTTTTACAATTTTTCTCTTTTCATAGATCTTCAATCCTTCTTCAACCTAAGATCTACAAAACACACGAGGGAAAAAAAAAATTGGTGAATGGGGGTTTTCCTTGGTCAAACCCCATTTTCATAATTAAACCTTGAAATGAAACAATGAAACATGAAAGGAATGATGAATGAACACTTGCTATGTTGCAAATCACCAAACCCTTGATTTGAGATCCTGAAGGACTGAAACTTAACACATCTCTTCAAGGTCTAGATCTTGCATGAAATGGCTTTATTGATGATGTGATCTTGATGCTTGAATCTTGACTTGAATGCTTGAAACTTACATCACAATTTAGCTCCAAAAACATGTATGAATGAAGATAACTTTGAAATCATGCTTGAGATCTTGAATGCTGCAACAAATAACTGAGAAATATGGTCTTGAACACCTTTGATGATAATCTTATCTCTTATTAAGTTCACCTCTTGCCTCTAGGATTTGAATTGATAAAAAGACCTTGTATTTATAGGTAATTTTCTAATTTCCCAAAAATTAAGCATTACAAGCCAACATTTAAAATTTGAATTTGGATCATAAAAACGCTGCCAAAAACATATTAAAATTTTGAATTTAGCAATTAAAGGGGATCCATTCACCCAAGGACGAATGGGTCCTAACCTAAATTGCCAGGACCTATTAATTTTAGGGTGTTAAAAATGATAATTGCATTAATTAAATACTTATTCCCCTTTCAAAAATTGCAATTAATTACGCTTATAGATGCATAATTGGGCCAATTAGAGGCTTAATTAAGTCCAATTAATTAAGGTACCCAAACATAGTGTGAAAATGTAAAGGAGTACATTTTCCACACTACACCATCAAATGCAATTAGAATGTTTTTTCCTAAATATATCTTGCTTAAGTTGTATTTAAAAAAAATTGAGGTTTGGGTTGTATTTAAGTGGTGGAAAATTATGGGCATAACACTCTTCCCTCCTCTTCTCATTTTTGAAAATAATATTTCATTTTGGCTCTCTTCCTCTTGGTTTTCTTGTACTCTCAAGCTCACACACACCTCTTCACATCTTGTTACAACAATCACAATATTTTCTCACAACTCTCTTGTTCTCTTTGGCTTTATCAAGCTTCTCAAATAACATTATTCTTTTTATCATGTACCCTTGAGCACATTGGGATTATCATATCCCTTATCTTTGATTTTAATCAATGTTCTTACTTTTAGATGCACTTAGAATAAGAACAAACACTATCTATATCTTTTTATATATCTATCTTAGTTGTTGTGGAGGTGGAAACACAAAAACAAGGGTTTGACTAAGGCTAATCCCCAAACAATCCCAAAAAAAATTCTCATATTGTTGTGCTTGTAAGTTAGGTGTATTTTGGAACTCAACCCATTCATTCTAGGACTTGTTGCTCATGTAGGTGTTTGACGACAACACAACATGAAGACGTTTGTGCAAAACACTAGCATCCTTGGTTGAGACTGACTAGTTTCCAGTGCAAGTTACTTATCATCTATGTTTTCCAATTCTATAATTATTTATTATATATTTTTTTCATAGATATTTTCATTAGTTTATTTCGCTTAAAACATTTTAGCTAGTTAATTCAACCTGAATGTATGTAGTGGAATTTTGATGCAGGAGCATCATCAATTTTGGTTTGCATTTTATTTTAGGTTTGGTGTTTTTGCTTTGCTTCAAATTTTTGCTTGTGTGTGGAATAAAGTCATAGTGGTTTTGAAAGGAAAATTCAACTTAGTAAATTCCAACCCAACAGACATCACGTGGTGAGGAAAAATTGTGTATGTACAAAATAACACCTCCTTTTAACTATGTGAGAAAAAAGAAAGAGGCAAGTTAAGGGAGAGGGATCAGTGGTTGATAGGGTGATGTTCAGCGAGGGGTCCATGTTAGCAGCATCTAAGTTGGCATTTTTTTTGACACGTCCCTTGACAGTCCAACTGGCACCCTCCATTTTTTCTAGAAAAAATTATGCACATGTTTCAATGTTTTTGGAGCATTTTTCAAACACCACCAAAAAAGAGCCAAAATGTGTCATCAACCAATTTTGGACATATGTAATACCTTTCGTGGGTTGGTGCCACACTAGTACTGGCACTCTTTACTCCTATTACATGTGCATTAACTGCCCAACATTCTACTGTTGTTGGTCTTAATGCCTACCACCTCGACATGCACACCATTTGCTTAGTCTTGCTTTAGCTTCAAGAAAGGTCCATTCATGAGAACAATTTGCACTTTGAGCAGTTGCATTCACGACCAGTCCTGGTTCGGATGGACACCGATGGTGGCGAGGCCATGGGCGAGTACTAGTGATACATTTTTTGAACTTTTTGTGTTTATCAACACCACATTTGGCATAAGGAAAAAATTTACCTTCTGGTTATGCAGGTGAGGTTGTGTTCCAACCTCACGTAGGCAACACCTATGCATTGCAATATTTTTTTTCATATTCTCTTGCAATATTTTTTTGTGTAAATAGCTTCAGTTTACAAGTAATGATATATGCTCATTTAATGAAACTTTATTGCAGCTATATCATGGCCACTTTATGTATATATATATATATATATCTGTGTGTGTGTGTGTATAGAGATATATATTTGTGTATATATATATGTATAGAGATATATATTTGTATATATATATATATGTATGTATGTATATATATGTGTGTGTGTGTCTAGAGATATATATTTTTCTATATATATATATGTATAGAGATATATATCTATATTTATAGAGATATATATCTATATATATAGAGAGAGATATATATCTATATATATATGTATGTATGTATGTATATGCATACATACATACATACATACATACATATATATATATATACATATATATGTATAGAGATATATATCTATATATATATATACACATATACACACAGAAACAGTGAACAAATGCAACAATATTGCACCTATATGGTTGACTATGTGTATATATGAGTATATATATATATGGCCGACTATGTGTATATGTGTGTATACACAAATATATATGTATATATATTTTTGTATACACACATATACACATAGTCGGGCATAATATAGCCCTTTCTTTTCATTTATGTACCTCTGCAATTTGTATACGTATAGTGGTAGTGTTTGAAGTTATTATATGCTTCACTGGTAAGAGTTTGTTGCAGCTAAAATATGGCCGACTATGTATATATAAAAAAAACCTACATATATATATATACATATATGTGTGTGTGCGTGTATGTGTGTGTGTATATATACACACATTTGGTCAAAATAATAAAAAAAATTGCATACTGCATTGTCTATTAAGGGTTTCATGCACCTATCTATTGGCCAACTGTGTGTATACATATGCATACCATGAATGGGTTTAATAGTTGGATTGTTAAGGGTTTCATGCACCTATATTTTGTCTGACTGTTTCCACCACTGTCGTGAATCCCTCACTCAAAAATTCCCACCCCCATCATCCTCTTCGCCCTGTCCATGAAGAATCGTCTCTCCCAGAATGGTTGAATTTTTGTGAATATTTCATATGCATTTATTGGATTTTCATCGTCAATTTGGTAATCATTTCAATTATCTAAATTTGGTAATCATTTTAATTCTTTAATTGACATAACATTTTAATATTACTAACAACATATTAATATAATATTTAACAAATTAATATTATAATAAACATTATAATATTATGTATGTATTGTATACACACATACATAATTTAGTATGTATTTATGTATGTATGTGTGTATATGATACATACACATACATACATACATATGAATTTTCATATGTATGTATGTATGTATGTTTAGTATACACACATGCATACATATTATGGTTATATGTATGTATGTGTGTATACTATACATACATACATACACATGGCGGTTCATATGTATGTATATATGTAGGTCATACAGGTTCCCATACATATGGCATTCATATGTAACATGCATACATTATTTTACTATGATGTATGTATGTATGTATGTATGTATGTATGGATACCAATCATACATACATACATACTCGGCCAAAAGATAGGTACATGGCACCCTCAACTATGGAGTGTATGATAATGTTCCAATACTGTCAATATAAATATGCAACTTGCATAATTACAATTATTTATGGCAAAGATATAGAAATTGATGTTTCATATAGCCTTGTTCATTTACATCTATATGAATTCAATGTATGCTTTAATTTATATTCAATTAATTTCACAAGTGTGAAAAAGTTGTTTCAATTCATATCGAAATGTTGGTTGAAGTTATATATAAGTATCATAATGTTGTATCAGTTGGTTGTTTCGAGTTATTCTTAAAAATCATGATGTTGTATCAAAAAATGTCTCCAAAATATTACTACCCAATTACTCTCAATCTTACATGTATGAATTTGTTGTTTCAGTTTGTATCATTCTTTGATTTGTAAGAGTTAGAATTAGGGATGTGATAGTATAACATGCATTTTTTGTTTCATTGCACTCACACCTTTTATCATTTGCAATCAACTCAATTAGATGCATGGTTAGTTTGTTCTTCAATTACTTCCACTCTTACATGTATGAATTTTTTGTTTCAGTTTGTATCATTCTTTTTTTGTAAGAGTTAGAATTGGGGATATGATAGTATATCATGCATTTTTTGTTTCATTGCACACACACCCTTGATCATTTGCAATCTTCTCAATTAGATGCATGGTTAGTATGTTCTTCAATTACATGTATGAATTTGTTGTTTCAGTTTGTATCATTCTTTTATTTGTATGAGTTAGAATTGGGGATGTGATAGTATAACATGCATTGCTTGTTTCATTGCATACATACCCTTGATCATTTTTAATCAACTCAATTAGATGCATGTTTAGTTTGTTCTTCAATTACACTCACTCTTACATCTATGAATTTTCTAGTTCAGTTTGTATCATTCTTTGATTTGTAAGAGTTAGAATTGGGGATGTGATAGTATAACATGCATTTTTTGTTTCAGTGCACACACATCCTTGATCATTTGCAATCAACTCAATTAGATGCATGGTTAGTTTGTTCTTTAATTACTCTCATTCTTACATGTATGAATTTGTTGTTTCAGTTTGTATCATTCTTTTTTTTTTAATTAAGAGTTAGAATTGGGGATATGATAGTATATCATGCATTTTTTGTTTCATTGCACACATACCATTGATCATTTGTAATCAACTCAATTAGATGCATGTTTAGTTTGTTCTTCAATTACACTCTTACATCTATGAATTTTCTATTTCAGTTTGTATCATTCTTTGATTTGTAAGAGTTAGAATTGGGGATGCAATAGTATAACATGCATTTTATGTTTCATTGCACACATAGCCTTAATCATTTGTATTCAACTCAATTAGATGCATGTTTAGTTTGTTCTTAAATTACACTCACTCTTACATCTATGAATTTGTTATTTTAGTTTGTGTCATTCTTTGATTTGTAAGAGTTGGAATTGGGGATGTGATAGTATAACATGCATTTTTTGTTTCATTTCACACACACCCTTGATCATTTGCAATCAACTCAATTATATGCATGGTTAGTTTGTTCTTCAATTACACTCACTCTTACATGTATGAATTTGTTATTTCAGTTTGTATCATTCTTTTTTTTGTAAGAGTTAGAATTGGGGATATGCATTTAGGGGTTTCCATTTTTTAAAGGACTATCAGGGTAACCTATGTTGCAATTCACAATTCAAAGGGAATTGTGGACATATGCAACATAGGTTACCATTAGATGGGTGTTCAAAATATCAATTCTCCCTAAAGAATTGTTGAATAGATATATAATTAACAATAATTAGACGTACATGGTTTGTTTGTTCTTCAATTACAATCACATGTTCGAATATGTAGTTTCAATTTGTTTGATTTTTTATTGTCAATACATTCATATATATAATCAGTTAGAATATTCACCTAAGGGTTATAAGAGTTATAATTGGGGATATGGTAGTATAACATGCATTGCTTGTTTCATTACACACACATCCTTGATCATTTGCAATCAACTCAATTAGATGCATGGTTAGTTTGTTATTCAATTACTCTCAATCTTACATGTATGAATTTTTATTTCAGTTTGTATCATTCTTTTATTTGTAAGAGTTAGAATTGGGGATATGATAGTATAACATGCATTTTTTGTTTCATTGCACACACACCCTTGATTATTTGCAATCAACTCAATTATATGCATAGTTAGTTTGTTCTTCAATCACACTCACTCTTACATGTATGAAATTGTTGTTTCATATTGTATCATTCCTTTTGTCGTAAGAGTTAGAATTAGGGATGTGCATTTAGGGGTTTTTCTTTTTTGAAGGGATTTCATGGTAATCTATGTTGCAATTCACAATTGATTGGGAATTGTGGACAGCTACAACCTAGATTGTCATTAAAAGGACTTTCTAAATATCAATTCTCCCTAAACAATTGTTGAATAGAGATACAATTAAGAATAATCATACATATGGTTTGTTTGTTCTTCAATTACACTCACATGTTCGAATATGTTGTTTCACTTTGTCAGATTTTTTATTGTCAATACATTCATATATTGTCACAGAAAATATCATGGGCATATGACATATCAAAAACATCCTTGCATTGCTTGTTTCATTGCACACACATCCTTGATCATTTGCAATCAAATCTATTAGATGCATGGTTAGTTGTTCTTTTATTTCCATATAATCTTACATGTGTGTGTGTGTATATGTATGTATGTATGTATGTATATGTATATGTATATGTATATGTATAGTTTTTTTAAGGGTAATGGACCACTTGTGGGTAGGGTGATGTTGATAGTATAACATGCATTGCTTGTTTCATTACACACATGCCCTTGATCCTTTACAATCAACTCAATTAGATGCATGGTTAGTTTGTTCTTTAATCACACTCACTCTTGCATGTATGAATTTGTTGTTTTAGTTTGTATCATTCTTTTATTTGTAAGAGTTAGAATTGGGAATGTGATAGTATAGCATGCATTTTTTTTCATTGCAAACATACCCTTGATCACCTAAAGGTTATAAGAGTTAGAATTGGGGATATACATTGAAAGAAGTTTAATATGTTCAAGATATACATGATCTACCGTGGATGTTTTGATCCATGGAAATCATGTATATCTTGAACAAATAAGACTTATATGTGTGTATATCACTAGTTTTCATGAAATTATATATATGCATAAGTATGTATATTCATATGCATATATGTATAGGCATATGCATATATGTATATATATGTGTACATGCATATGCATATGCATATGTATATGTATATGTACATGCATATGCATATGTACATGCATATGCATATGCATATGAATATGTATATGCATATGCATATAAATATATATATATATATATGTATATCCATATGCATATGGATATACATATGGATATATATATGCATATGGATATGTATATACATATGGATATGTGTGTATATATGTATATGTATACACACACACACACACACACACACACACACACACACACACACATATATATATATATTGTAGAGATAGATACGTAAGTTTTCTATAGCCTTCTTCATTTACATTCAACTTAATTAGATGAATGCTTTGTTTGTTCTTCAATTGCAGTGACTGTAATTATCGACCCCTCTCCCTTACAACTAACTGTGATAATGGTTGACTCCTACTTCTGTTTTAACCATTTCTGAAATAGCATATTGAAATTTATATATAACTTCATATAACACTATGGTACAAATATTTCAAACAGTTTTTTATACAACATTATGAAATGTATATATAACTTCTTTTAGACTGCAGGAATCGGTCGGGTATCCATCCCCCTATAAACTGTAGTGTGCCTGGTAAACTTTTTCATGTGACTGGTGATGCTGGTGCGACACACCCTCTAGTACCATAGGGATGGTGGGGAGACTAGACCTCCTGATCTATTGCCTGCAACAAGATGCTTTATCCAATCGAGCTAGGTCCACCACCCCTAAATGTATATATAACTTCAAACAATGTTATGGTAGAAATATTACCAACACTTTCTAATACAACATTATGAAATTTATATATAACTTCAAATAGTAGTATGGTATAAATATTTCCAACCCTTTCTGATACAGCATATTGATTTTTTTATATAACTTCTAACATCAGTATGATACGGCATTATGATACATATATGTGCACAATTAGATAGATACGTATATTTCCTATAGCCTTCTTCATTTTCATTCAACTTAATTAGATGTATAGATACATATGTTTCCTATAGTTGTATATATATGTATATATGTATATGTATATGTATATTTATATGCATAGATATATGTATATAAATATGTATATGTATATATATAGCTAAATATTGTTGAGATAGATAGATACATAAGTTTCCTATAGCCTTCTTCATTTACATTCAACTTAATTAGATGTATACCTTGTTGGCTCTTCAATTATAGTAACACTAACAATCAATGACTATAACATGAAGGAATATGTGGTTTGTATTCAAATCATACTAGTGTTTCAAGTTACAAACCTTCAAAACAAAAAAGTCCATACATCATTTGGAATTCATCAAAACACAACAAAAAAGTGCATATATAACATTCTACTCAAGTAAAACAAGTAGGAAAATTGAAATCTAAAGCGAAGCTATCTTGTGAGTTTTTCATGGCATGTGACTAAGTAAGACTCCAACTTTGAACTGGTTCAGTAATGCTTGGGGTAGGTGAGGGTTGATAGGACTTTGAATAAGGACTCCAACTCTCAAATAGTTGGGTAATGTTTGGGGTAGGTGAGGGTGGATAGGACTCTAAATGAGGACTCCAACTCTGAAATGGTTGGTTGATACTTGGGGTAGGTGAGGGTGGATAATATTGGGGGCATTGAATAGACACAAACTCTGTGAATATCCTATGATGGTTAGGCAAGGGATTTAGAGGGTTGTTGAGTCGTCTTTCCTTTGCTGCCTCTATTTGTGCCTTCTCTAAATCTTTTTCCTTTTTTTCAGCTTCCTTTTCTATCCTTTGTGCTCCCTTTTTTCTCTCCTTCTTTTGCATCTCTTTTTTAGCCTCTACCGCTACTCGTTGTTGTTCCTTTTCAATTCTCAATAGATGCTTGACCTCCAATTCTAGAATCCTTTATATCCTTTTCTCTTTAATTTTTTCCTTCTTCCTCTCTTTCATTTCTTGGAGTTCCTTCTTCCTATCCTCTTTCTCAGTTCGCAAAGCCATGTAGTCATCGGTAATTAGGAGTTGGGATCATCTTCGTAGTTTAATCCCATGATCAGCTACCTTATTAGACTTGTCTTTGACTACATGAAATGGTAGCTTCAAGAATTGTGAGATGTGTGAAGCTGTTTGGCCTCCCAAAGGCTCCATTGAATCCTCATTATTTGTTTCTTGCAACTGACTAGTTGTATCATCCAATTCATCTCCTAACTGATCAACTTCAGTGTCTCCCCAATCAACATAGAAATGAACTATAGTATTTGGATCCATGTTGTGCGATGGAGATGGCATTGTAATACTTTGTTCTAGCTCCACATGTAGATCAATACCAAGATTAGCAACACCCTCTAACAACCAGGAGGGTTCCTCGAGTGGAGTTGGTAGGGAAAGAGAGATGTCTCCAATACTATTTTGCTCTCCCAAAATTGTTGTTGGTCGTAATTGGTGTTCTAACAAACTTAAAGTTTGTGGTGGACTTTGGTGGCTTACACATTTGATTGCTTCAAGCGGGCTTTACTGATCTTCAAATTATGTTGTTCCATTTGTATAGTCACCCTCATTCATTGGAAAACCATTGTTGGTTAGGCTTAGAATGTTTTCAGAAGTTGGTGCTTCCTCGTGGGCAGCAAACTGAAAAGTCTCACTAACCCTCATGTCATTTTCCAATGCATTTGGATCAAGAGGCCAAATACCTTTCCTCTTGAACCCATGTATTATGTTTGAAACTTTCAATGCCTTTTGAAAAGATAGGCTACCAAGTGTAGCCAATTCTACCCTTCTTATCTCCAAATTTGGATGTCTATTACTCCATTCTATTCTTTCCTTTCTGAAATGGGATTTGAAAGAGGAACACTCACATCAAGAGGTTGCGACCTGTGTGATGTGTGGGTTGGTAGAGTGAGAAATTCAATACCAAGTTCCCTTCCTTTGGAAATGGTAGAGAAGGCTACATGGATTCCATGGCCATCAAATATGAGGAGGTTTCTATGGCTAGGCGAGCAACCCCTAGGTACTTGCGTAGCAAAAAATCTCAGCTATTTCACAAAAAATCTTTAGTCATCCATGCATGAGGCTAAACAACCATTAATGATCTTGCCTCACAATTGGCTATGTAGTTCTACACATGATTTTTTCTTTTGAACAAGTAAAATCCTAGAATTTTCTGACCTGCAATGTTTGCACATGCCAAAATTGTGATCCACTCCTAGCTCTTTGGGATAGTATATAGGCGGGTGTATGGAGATGGGAAGCCAATTTGTGGCCACTTTCAAAAAAAAAAATTCATAATTCATAATGTGAGCGTGTTATAACACGCTCGCATTATGGCTTGGTGTGTTGAGCCTAAGGCTCGGCCACAATGAACCCATAACGCGAGTGCATTATAATGTGCTCATGTTATGACATGTTAAAAGCAAAAAAAAAAGAGAAACTCATTCATTCTTCATTTCAACTGTGTTTTTGTTGTGCCCGCAGCCAAAACCCCCGTCTTTCATGCTTGCGTTCTAGGAGGAGGTATTGTGCAAAAATATTCACCAACGGTTGCTATTTTTTTGCAAGGATGGCGCCAAGACAACGAGGAGGTGTGAGAGGTAAGGATTGTTTTCTTTTTGTTTTGAATTTGTTAGTTTTAGGTTGAATTTGTAAGTTTTAGGTTGTATTTGATATATATATTTTTGAATTTGTAGGAGATGCAAATCAACCTACAAACCCTCAAAATCCTCAACAAGAAGAGAAACCAAATCCTCAACAAAAAAATCAACCACAACAACAACCTCCTCCACCAATCACTCAACACCCTCCTGGCACTCAATAAAATTTAATGAGTGAAATTGAGAACAACAAAAAGAAAATTGAGGATTTAATCAGTAGGTTGAGTGATCCAAATGGTTCAACCGCAAAAAGAATGACCCTAGCAAGTTCATTGAAAGATATGTTAAAAAATGTAGATTCAATTAGCAAACAAATAACTAGATGGCAATATAGGAGGCAGCGGCTAGGGCTTATTATGTAGATAAACTATAATTATAAAGATGTAAAGGATTTAAAAATTACAAAACGTGATTTGTGCTCATTATTCATTGGTCCATGCACAAATCAAAATCTTACCCTCAATTCGAAGAGGTTTCCTATTCATTGGTGCCACCACCAATAGATTAGGAACTATTTTTATGATAGGTGGTATATGGTCTTTGATTACCCACCGTGCAACAATTGTGAAGTCAGAGTATTTTCTTAGGAAACTATCACGGTGAGTTAATGTTGAACAAAATTCCCAAATTCACGATGGGGACTTCAAGGGAGAGGTGGGGGTGGGGCTCCAGGAATGGGCAGGTGCACCACGTGGATCCCTGCAGTGACAAAGGAGGCGATCATGCTACATGTGACACTTTGTTGCTGCCTTCCGCTTCAGCGAAGGAGAATGCAAGCGTAGAGACATTGAAGTGATCCAACACTTTGACTGAGGAAGTGTCATCATCATACTAGCCCTATTCTGATCCATCCAAGGGGATTCTTCCAAGTGGTGACCTTGAACCCATGTGTGTGTCAATCTTGGTGAGCTTGTTCATATATTACAACACTCGGGGAGAACGCTGTCACGGGATCGGTATCTGTATATAAGGAGATGGAGAGGGCAGCTGACATTTTGCATGACGCGTATGGCATTGATAGTCAAGGAAAAGTTAGCATGTTCATTGAATTAACTTTATTAAATTTTGATTTTGAAATGGAAGATTAACTAATTTAGTTTTATGATTTTAATAAAATTGCAGGGTCATAGTGTTGAGACTAGATACATCGGCCCTACACCTACTTATTTCTGCAATACACCTATCGGTGGGGTATGTAACTAGTAAAAAATTATAAATTTATTACATGTTAATAGCATTGTTTTATGAATGGTATTTTAATATGTGATTTTGGATGTTGAACAGGCTAATATTGTAGGTTTCAAGGGAACACCTCCCAATGCTAGTGGATTTACTCAAACCTACACCTAGGTAATAGAATAAAGAGTTTAACTAATGAATTGTACTTAATAGATTGGTGTAGCTTATATTCATATCATTGATTACGTTGCATTGCACATCATTCAAACTCAAAGCATTACCTCACATTCCATAACTAATAACTAGATGTTGATAGATGACAAAATTTCAACTACAATATAGTTGTTTAGAAAGTCAACATAAGCAATGATGCAATTACTTCGCATAGCATAAGTAATAATTCTAGGAGCAACTTCCAATTGCATTTTCTTGTCATGGCATTCAATGAGACCACGTTTTACTGCTCGACATCTTTTCAAATAGTTCGCTGCCTTGTCTATGCTATGGATGCTTGGAAGGAATATATGAAAGAATAATAGTAAGCAATAGCATAGACAAGGCAATTATTTTTTTTTTTAAATGTCTCAAAGAAATGTGGTCTCATGGTGATGTACATCACCATGAGACCCAATTTCTTTGATGCACTTTTTCAAACAGCTCGCCGCCTTTTCTATGCTACCACATTTTCCATACATGTCTACCAAAGCATTTTATCAAACAGTTCATTTACTCACTGCTATGGTTAAAAGCTTAAAAAAGGTGCTTTCCAAAAAATTGATGCAATGTAGGGTAGTCAAATAACTTAACTTCATCATTCAAAAGGATTCAATCCACTTTGCAACTCAAAAACTCAATTCTTTCTTTGTTTTCAAACTTCTACCTAGTCTTCCTACAAGGTTAGCCAACCCACTTTCCCTGTCAAAACTTTCAATTTTCTCAAACAACCTTGTCAACAAATCCCCAAATCAGGCACCCATCAGGGCCTACTTTCACATATCAAAAACTCAATACCAACTCCTTTGGATCAATGATATTTTATTAGTTTTCTCCTTCAATCTCTCCAACAACAACTTACATTGATGGATCATATCATTTTTAAACATTTCCCAACCTTTCCAACTTCCTACAACGACGAGCAATAACCTCTACAACTACTTTGACCCTTGGCATTCCATGACTTTACACCTTTTTTGCATTTTTACAACATTTGAAATTGACAACTTTGTCAATATTTTGTAATTTTGTACTTTATGCCTAAATTAACTAACTAAGACTATTACAACCTCCAAAATGGCCATTTAAGCCTTATTACATCATCAAAACACCTTAACCAATTCAAACTCCTAAATTTTCCTCATGAAGGCATGTGCTTGCAAAGGTGCACCCTACACGACAAGCAATGGATGCTTGGAAGAAATCTATCAAAGCATAATAGTAAGCAATAGCATAGACAAGGCAGTTAGTAGTTTGAAAAAATGCATCGAAGAAATGTGGTCTCATGGTGATGGAATTGGAAATCTATCAAAGCATAATAGTAAGCAATAGCATAGACAAGAAAGTTAGTAGTTTAAAAAAATGCCTTGAAGAAATGCGGTCTCATGGTGATGGAATTGAAATTCCATCACCATGAGACCACATTTCTTTGAGGCATTTCTTCAAAAAACTCACCACCTTTTCTATGATACCACATTTTCCATACATGTGTACCAAAGCATTTTATCAAACTACTCACTTCCTTGCTGCTATGGCTAAAAGCCTAAAATAGGTGCTTTCCAACAAACTATGGATGCTTGGAAAAATATCTATCAAAGCATAATAGTAATCAATAATACCATAGAGAAGGTAATGAACTTTCTAAAAAAATGATTGAAAGAAATGTGGTCTTATGGTGATGGAATGCCATGACGTGCATTTGTTTGTAATGGCATTCCATCACCACGAGACCCCATTTCTTTGAGGCATTTTTTCAAATAGTTCACTGCCTTCTCTATGCCACCACAGTTATCGTACATGTCTACGAAAGCATTTGATCAAACGGTTCACCAACTTGCTGCTATGGGTAAAATCCTAAAAACACATCCTTTTGAACAAGATATAGATCTAGGGAAAATAGTAAGCATGATAGTCAGAAATATATAGTTTAATAATTACTCAAAATTTTGTTCATTATCTCATACATTATAAGTCATGACATGGATTGCTATTGTAGTTTTTGTGATTGAATAATTTGTTGTTTTATTTTCAGATGTTGCAAGTCGAAACACCTTTGAATGTGATGAGGACAATGGAGATCAATGTTTCATCTACTATACAATCCTTGATGGCTCTGACAGGGGAGGTATGAAGCAAATTAGTAAACTTCAATTTACATTCGTTGTAATAGATGTTAGTTAGTGAAAAATAAAACCATTATTGATTCATAGTTTAATTTCTATTTGGATGGTTTATATAGGGTTTGAGCATGCCTCAGCATGGGCATGTGAATATTTCCCTCATGGAGAGTGATCATGAGATGGAAGTAAGTGATTATTTTGTTAAATATATCATTTTTTATAATGTGTTTTCTATATATTAATGTCTTTACTTCTTATTGTAATAGTTAAAACTTTGCCATGAACTAAACACTAGGAGGAGCAGCAGGAGCACTCCTCGAGCGCAGCACAAATGAGTGACAGACCTATCACCATCTGATCGACAAGCAAAGGGAAATAATTTATTTCTAGAGCATGGAGAGCAATGACTTTTGATTCCAAAGGCCTTTATTGTATGCCTACATGGCAGTTTTGTATATATTTTGTATTGGATATATTTGACATTGTATGCCTATATGGCATTCTCGTAAGCCTATATGGCTATTTTGTACCTATATTTCATACTTATATCGACATATATTGATGTATGCCTACATGGTTATTTGGTTAATACAAAAAAAAAATTGTCGATGGTGTCCATATTTGCATTCTAAATTGATGGTTCAATAGATATGAGTTTCGTGTATTCAAGTGTATACTTTACAACTTACATGTATACTTTGTGACTTACGTGTGTTCGATGTATACTTGGAATACGTGTTTTTCATGCGTACATCTTGTATTTGTGGATATACTTTGTACATTAATTTATTGTATACTATGTATTCGATGTGTATACTTCAAGGCTTCACGTGTTTTTGATTACTTGTGCTTCCCTTATTCACATGTACATGCTTGACTTACCATTCACGTGTATACTTATTAATTGGTTAGCCCTAGCATTGATCATTGTTGTCCTTCATGGTTTGTCTTGAATATTAATTGATTGATGCTAAACAACTTTATCTAAAAGCAAAAAACATGTTTTCAATTGGTATTCCATGAAATGATTCATAAAAAGATTCCAATATATTTAATCATTTGATTGGAACAACTCAATTAAGCAAAGGATACAAAATCTTTACAACACTTGTAAAACATAATATTCATAGTAGATGAAGTACTTAACTTCTTGACACATTATCATACAAACATTTATCTTCAATAGTCTTTAAATATTTTCATAGCATGATAGTGCAAAATGAATTTTTATGTTCTTGATGCGTCCCCATATAAACACATCGAAAGATTTATATGTCAACTTTTTGCAATACTATTTCTTGTATACGAAATGGACTCAGGAGAAAGCAAGTTATAATTTATAATACAAATAAGAAATGGACTCAACGCTATCTTAGACCCCCGAATAGGTCTATTTAACAAAGCAACACACTCTCAATCACTCTTCCAATTGAAAAACATTATTGGGCAGCATTTACCCGCCTGCAAATCCACAAAATCCATAATTTTTAGGGCGTGATTGGCCCTCTAACCCCACTATCCTCTAAACCCTCACTTTTCTCAAATTTCACTAGGGTTTATTGAAAACCCCATATCCAGACGTCATACAACCTCAAAACCTCTTCCAACACTCTTCATTCTACCTGCACAAACTTAATTAACCACCAAATAATGTTGTCCCTTGACTTTACCCACTTTTACTCCCTCAAACCTCTCTTTTTCATTCAAAACCCCTTTATTCCCAATTAGGGCATCATTCCATAACATACTTTTGACCTCCCTTGTCCTTGCAGACCGTTTGAACACATCAAGCTCCACAACCTCACCCTATTTCCAACCTATCCTAACTTATTCTCAAGCAATTTCTTCTTTTCACCTCGTCTAGCCTTGCTTTTAAGGCCTAAATTTTGAATTTTGAATAGGGGCAACATTAGTAATCTCTTCTGTAGACACATAAAATTGTCCTAGGCTTGCAACTCTTGATTATTCAACATTGCCCCTTTCATTCTTAATAATTAAATAATTTTTAATTATTTAATTATTTTCTAAAGTCATAATTCTTCTATTAATTAAATAATTTTAATTATTTAATTAATTCATTTTTATCTTTATTCCTCCTTGATTAATTAAATAAATTTTATTTATTAATTATGTCACTAATTAAGTTCCCTTCTTTTAAAAATTAAATAGATTCTAATTTATTTAATTTTTGTCCACTTTCCACTATAATTAAATAATTATTTTAATTATTTAATTATTCATTAGTCTTTTCTCTCATTAATTAAATAAATTTTATTTATTTAATTTAGTCCACTCTCTTGAATTTTGAATTAAATCATCATTTAATTCAAAATAATTCTTTGTCACATTCCTCCATAATTGAAATAATATCTTTATTATTTAATTATTCCTTGTCACACGGAGGAAATAAATTTTGTTATTTAATTTCTCCAGCAACCTCTTTAATCAAGTGCCACTTATCTTCCAAATCAAGTCTTATCTCTTGACATCTCATTTAATTTAGACCCTTGATTACTTGAATTATCTTATAATTCAATCTTGGCCCTTCATCCTTATCATTTGCCCTAATTTTGACCTAACCCTAATTCTTATTGCAACATTCAATCTTGATCATTGATTCTAGGGTTTTTGTCATCTTTTCATCCTAGCCACACATTCAAAATTGTAGTTTTCATAAAAGGGCAATTTTGTTCTCATTTGCTCCTCTCTGGCTCTTTCTATCTCTCAGCTCTCTTGACTTCTTGCACTCTTAGTCTCTCATGTTTAGATTTCAATTTATGCTACTAGTCTTACAGTCATAGTCACTTACAGTCATAGGCATTTTAGTCCATTGTAGGGACATTTTATTTTCTGCAAATCCTTCAACACTTGCATAGGGCTTAGTCATTTGTCATAGTTGCTCATACAAATCTGAGGGCATTTTTATTTACTACAAGCTAGGAGGTGTAACAAAGGTCAATCATGGAAGGTGGAGACATAGGGTAACACTATCCCTTTTGTCTTCACATCTCTTCCTTTGTACTTTGTTATTTTCAATGGATTTTCTGTTATTGTGCTAACCCTTTAATAATTCAGATTTTCCCTTGATTACATTGGTGAACCCGACTCTCTGTTTTCTGTCATTTTTCCATACAGTTGCATGTATTTTTTGTCAATTTTGCAGGAACAAGTACAAAGTGCCGCAATCGCAAAATCGAGCCGCAACTGCCAAATTGAGCCGCAACTGCAAAATCGAGTTGCAACTGCCAAATCGAGTTGCAACTGCCAAATCGAGTTGCAACTGCCAAATCGAGCCGCAACTGCAAAATCGAGCCGCAACTGCCAAATCGAGCCGCAACTGACAAATCGAGCCGCAACTGACAAATCGAGCCGCAACTGCCAAATCGAGCCGCAACTGACAAATCGAGCCGCAACTGACAAATCGAGCCGCAACTGCCAAATCGAGCCGCAACTGACAAATCGAGCCGCAACTGACAAATCGAGCCGCAACTGTATGGTAAAATTTTTCTTTCAGTTTTGAGGTTCTGATTTTTAGATTTTCGGGTTTTTCTATTTACTGGTTTTCTGGTTTTCTATTTCTTTTCTGTGTCTTTATTCCTGCAAGTTAACTAGATTAGATTTTTCTTGTATTACTAATCTTTTCTTGTAGCGTGTGGCAATCCTCATTCGTGTGTCCAAGACCATTGCATAAGAGACTACTAATTCATTGTTTGCAGATTCGAATGTCAAAGAAGGAAGAGACACACATTGTGCTTGTTTTTCATAGATTAGCAAACATTTGATTTTGGTGCATATAAAAAGAACACATGTCTTCTTTGGTTGATTGTGCTTGCAAGATGGTAGGTGAGTATGCTCTCACTTGGTGAAAACCTTGTGATCAGAAAACCAGACCCATCTTTATTTGTTAATTACCCTTCACGATTCGGTATATCGGTATCCTCTCCCCTTGCGCGCGTCCGATGCGATCACGGGTGTGAAGCGATTCGCGACTCTGAACTTGGGCACGATGCAGTGGGAAAAGTACTCACCCCGGGGCGGCTTCGGGCCGTTAGCACTTACGACCACGAGGACTTCCGGTAGGTATATAAAAAGTGGGCTCTTGGAAGCCAGAATCACAGCGATGGTTAAGCGAGATGGATCCGAAGGGGATACCGCCGCATGGATCACGCCCGCGAGCCGAGAATGCCGAACTGAAAACTCTTGTATGATAAGCCAAAATCCTTCTATTTGCTAAGCGCCGGTTGGAATATTGAAGGCACATCCACACTTCATGGAGTTTTGTAGTAGATGTGATCAGCTCGCCATGGGAGTTTCATGGGGGTTGGAAGCTTGGTTGGCCTGAGAAGAGAGTGCACTGTAAGGGGGAGCCCGTGCAGCCAAGCTTCTGAATTCACACGCTACAAATATGCGGTTGGGGAAACCCACGTGGAATCTAGTGAATATTGTCATGGCCTAACCTAGGATTGTACTTATTTGATGTGCGATTGGTTACACCCAAAACATTATGCTTGTCAAAGTGCTTGTCAGATTTTTTCAAAACATTATACACAACATTCACAAATCTGGACACAAACAACCGACCTTGGACAACTCATACTTTTCAACAAGACATCAAAATCTCAGTCCTCATTTTGAACTTAGACTCGGCATTGTCCATCATAGTTCTCATTTGGCATCTAGCTTGGCATTGGTCATTTTCCTTAGTCAACATCTTCATTGTCCATCATAGTCCTCATTTGGCATCTAGCTTGGCATTGGTCATTTTCCTTAGTCAACATCTTCATTGTCACCTTGACATTTGACATTTTATCACCTTGCATTGGTCATTTTCCTTAGGAAAACGTCATTATCACCTTGCATTGACATACTCCAAAAATTAGTGTCATAACTTGTCATCTTAGTCTTCATTTCATGTGGCATTAGTCATTTTCTTTAGACAACATTGTCATATTGCATCCCTTATTATCCAAAAAATCCAAAAACATAGTCTTGCATTGTCATCCTTTATCAAAAAAATACAAAAACATAGGCTAGTGTCATCCTTGCATTTACTTATCATTCTCATCATCCTCATTTGAGCAAATCCCTTTTACGGTTGAGACTAGGCTTCAAAGACAACAACAACAAATGGCAAACTCTGGACAAGATTCCAATCCCAACATTGACAATAACACTTATGACACAAACCAACATTGGACCTTTTCTGACCCATTTCACAACATGAACATGCAACCTCCCATGAACATGCCATCTTCATCAAAAAACATTTTTGAACCATTCATACAAAGAGACCAAAATGGACGAGTATATTTCAAAGACATAGAAGCTGCCAAGCAAAATCCTCACATAGTCTCCTTTGTAAAAAAATATCTCTTACGTGACCCTCAAAGGCATCTAGCCATGCTTTTGGACGAAGGGGCTAAGTTACCACAAGGCTTTGACATAAATACCTTGCCACCATCCATCTACCCTCACCATCAACAGTCACTTGACATGAATCCTACCAATAATTCACAACAAACATCCACTTATCACCCTTATCCTAACCTTGACAAGGGAAGTCAATTGTCCACTAGTCCATTCCATACCTCCACGTCATATTTTGACCCTTCACCTATCAATTCCGTCCAAGTCCACATGTCTTACCAACCATCTACCAACACATGTCACGTCCCCACATCATACCATATCGATTCGGCCCAAGTCTCCACGTCCCATTTTAGTCAACCTTACTCCAATCCAGTCCAAGTCCCTATATCATTACCAACTAATATAGTCGAAGTCCCCATGTCACATCATATGCCATCACATCCTACTCCAGTCCAAGACTCCATGTCATATCCGGTCCAAGTCTCCACGTCATACCCTAGTCCTTCACATACTAGTCCAATGCAAGTACCCATGTCATATCCTAGTCCTTCATATACTAGTCCAGTCCAAGTTCCCACATCCTATTCTAGTCCTTTGGTCATTAATCCTTTTCAAGTCACCCCCTCACAAGCCACATCTAGTCATGAAAATTCTATCATAGTCCAAAGTCAAATCCCATTTAATAAACTTGAGGATACATGTCAAAATGAAAGCCCAAAGCATGACCTTATAATGTCACCCTCATGTCAAGAACAAGGTAGTTCATCCAATGACCCTATCTTTCAGTCCATCCATGAAGTCCTTCAAGACAATCATGACATCCAAAACACACCTCTCCTTGACAACGGCTCTATTTCTGACTATATAATCCATGACAACCCCATCTTCGAGCAAGACCCTACCATTGACCAAGAAGTCCAAAATGATCCACTCATTGACCTTTATGCAATTCATGATCAAACACTTGCCGACCCTATACAAGCCTCGACTATTGACACTTCCTATGATGAGACACTTGCCTTCATGGGACACATAGATGATATTCCTCCAGAACAAGAATCTTCCACTAAGGACATGCTTGCATATGATCAAGTTATAGCTAAAATCATTGGACTCTATGACACTAAAAATAATGATGGCTTTGACATTGCCTTGAAAGCACCAACAGAGTCATTTGAACTTGACATGTTGCATGATCAGACAAAAGATATCAGTCAAGAATATGGCCAACAAGACAATGAAGCTAAGATACTTTATCAATTAGGGGCATCTATCTTTGTTAGAGCAGGATTTCTTGCAAATGAAAATATTACAAGTGACAGTGTCCATAGACATCATGATGGGTTAGCATCTTGCTTTCAAAAAAATAAATACCCCATTGCAAATAGAATCTGTCAAAGCATGCAATATCAAGGCAAAGGACTAGGCATACACGAGCAAGGCATTCTTGAACCAATACAGCTTCAGGGAAATTACAGACATCAAGGTCTTGGTTATTCCTCAGACAACAAATCAAACGATGTCAGTGGTACCTCCTCGATATTAGGGGCAACCTTGTCAGATACAAATGTCAAAATGGAGTCCATGAGAAATCCTTGTCATAAGATTGCTGCCAACACCCCCTCCACCCACACCATGAACCGTCATTCTATCATGAATCAACCTCCCCTTTGGGACCAACAAAAACAAGTCTTACAAATCAAAAGATCAAAATCAAATGTCAAAGGCCATCAAATCAAACAAAAAGACAAGTGGACAAATGAAATTAAAATGG